>BSBK01004323.1:0-242440 GCA_027943335.1 Chamaecyparis obtusa | reverse complement strand
AATATATATATATATATATATATATGTATAATATATGTATATATAATATATCCAGAATGACTTTTACACCCAAATTGGGTTTTTTTTACAAACATTGGATTTTTTTTTCCTTAGTAATTCATTTTCTCCTCTAATGGATAGATTTATTTTTTAAAACCTTATAATCAAACTATAGTCCAGATTTAATTAATTGTTTTCCACGAAATCTAGGAACAATCTTTTAACGAAATTTTGTGAGCATAACATTACTATGCTAAATTTAATAAAAACTTAAAAAATTTTAGATTCAAGGGTTTTTCTAATACCCAAAACAAGAAAATGACAAACAGATCTAAAGAGATATGGATGGAATCATTGAAACATAGAAATTGATGAAACTGCAAAACAAAAACCATAGAATGAGATTTTTCAGATCCTACCTTAGATCCAATGCACACAACTGAAAAGGAAACCTGGAATACCTGTGAACACCTGATTCCTCTGTGTAAGAATTCCAACCTGTAGATTTGAATCCACGAACGATGCAAACACTAAAAATACAGACGCACAACGTAGCCAAAACAACAAGCAACCACAACCATCCCAAATTTCTCCAAAATCCAAGCACATAAGCTCTCCAAAAATTGTCGTCCCAAAACTTGTCTAATCTCCAAATAAATGCAATTCCCCCTATTAGGGATTCAATTCCCCATTTCATGCAAACTCTAGAGATGACTCAACAACTAACTCCCACTTCAACTCGAAATCATAAATTGAAAGAAAAGCTATTAATAAATTAAAAAAACACTTTTCATGCACAACTCAATTTTGACTTTTAAAAACAAGTTGATTACTTTTTTGAGAATAATTTAATTTTCAATTAATATTAATGCACATGTTAATAATTAAAAATCATATTAAATAGATTAAATATTCAAAGCATCCTAAGTCAATGCAATTAAATATTTAATTATTTAATAATGCACCACAAACATAATTAAAATCTAATTACCAATTAAATAATCAATTAAATCCATATAATAAAATATTTACCTTTTAACTAAATTTTCTCAAATAAACTTAGGAACATGATTAATATTAAATTTCAACTATAATCATTAATCAATAAATCACAGAAAATCACCCATATAAGCAATAAATCAACTGAAGCCCAAATGAGGTAAAATCAAATAAAGTAAAACCAAGCAACACTAGAAAGGGATCCACAAATTCCTGTCACCTAGATGAATTCAGGTAGGGTAGTCAAACTAATACTTGTCCAATCCTAGGACAAATGGGCTTAGGTTAGGGTTTTTTATCCATGTTATCTCCCCTCTCTTACCATTTGAGATATTGTGATAGGGCACACTCATCCTGACAATTCAGGAAAGTCGATGCCTGGTGCCTGCAAACCTGCATACAAAACTCGCATGTACATACATATATAAATATCTAACAGACAATGGTGGGGATGGGCCGATCATCTGGATCTCGCAAGCAAGTAACTATGATTCTGTCCCTCAACCACATCAACCATACACATGCAAGTATGGGGTCAGTAAAATCATAAGCATAAATGATTTCCTAACAAATAATCTATCATCCTAAAATAATCATAACATTTATAAAATCTGACAAGGGCATCCATCCCCCCTAGGATTAGGCTTACTCCTGGGAAACCTACAAACAGATATAGATATATATATATATATATATATATATATATATATATATATATATATATATATATATATATATATATATATATATATATATATATATATATATATATATATATATATATATATATATATATATATATATCCCCCAAGTATGAAGCATTTACTAAAAAATAAAATATAACATCTGAAAAACAAGCCATAACATAAGAACATGATATGCAGTCATAAAGGACAATATAATTTTGGTTAAGAATAACTAAACTTCACATTGATCAATCATTCATTAACACTTCAAAAAATAGATCTAAACCTTTATTCATTCATCGTTATAGAAAATATCTAGGATTAATTGCATAAAACACACATTCGCATCTTCGTCAAATAATAAGTTGAGGAGTTCATGAAAGTCTATCTAGTTAATGAAACACTTATGCAAACATATATGATACACAAAGATTATGTTTTCACACAGCAAACATAGTACCAAACATTTGGAGTAGCCACCATGAAACTTGAAAAGGTAAAAAGCTAAGTGGGGGAATCACAAGTCCAACATTAAATCATAGGAGATCTCCATTTCAACAATAAATTAAATGTGACTAGTTTCACACAATAGATAGTGAAAAGTGATTCAGGTGACTAGTCCAATCATAAGAAAATTCAAAAAATTTAATGCTAGCCCATACACAACATGAATATTTCATTAATCAACGAAAATAAATCCTCAATCATAAAACATCCACATAACAAGGTGACTAGTGGTAGCCACACTCAAGCGAGTGTTCGCTTCATGACATCCAAAGGTATTTCACCCTAGATGCATTAGAGAAGGAAACCATACATAATAAATAGTCTAATCACCTATGACAATCACTAAGAAAGTGATATCTCAAAGACATTTAAGAGAAGCAAGGACATAAATATTTAGATGTAATTTAATGGTTCTCATACAAAAGAGTTATATTTATATGTTTGGTTTCATGTTTTAATAGTTTAGACATCTAATGGGCACACAACTTCCCAGAGTTCCCAATGTAGAACCCGACGCTCTGATACCATGTGTAATGCCCCACCTGGGAACCTAGGAGAACTTAACCTAAACATGCATCTAAGTTTGTAGAATAATTTCTTTTTAAAGTTAACATACAAGATTAACATCAATGCGGAAGCAAGTACCATCTACTCACATTAATACAAACAACCAACATAGGTTACAACTCTCAAGGGTTCCTCGACGAAGATTACGTTAACATCAATTAATTAATTTAGGTTAGATATAAATACATAACTCATATAAACAAAAGAAAGATAGAAGAAGCATCACATATAAGATAACATAAATACAACTAGTACCATACGGTATCCATAATAACCTACATCCACTGCACATGTCACAGGGTATGTAACACAATAACCGAAAAGAACACATGATATCTCTGAATACCTGATACAAAGATACATGATCCCAAGAAGAAGAGAAAGAAGAACACAAATCCATAAATGAAGAGCAAGAAGGAACAACTACTACAAGGATCATCTGACACTGGTACACGAACATCGAAATCTCAAATGGTAAAAGATTCACTACCACCCGACCTCATGAACCTAAATGGTCCACTCCCACCATGCTGAGGAGATAACAACAAATCCCACTTGGATAACAAACATCAAATAGATCAAGCTAAGGAAAGGACCCTGAAATCTCTCTAACTCAAGGTATACAAAAGAAAAGTGATAGGTAAGACTCACTAATCCAGAGGCATCTGATACATGAAGAATAACTATGGAGGGGACTTAGGCTACATACTATGGGAGTGTCATCACATGGACGACTACTTGAGTTACCCTGGAACTAGTCTCTAGACCCCGGACCCTCAAGCATCTTTCAGGTTGAGTTACCCTAGACTGGGCACTCTGGACCCTAGACCCTCAACATAATCCACGCGAAACCAGAATATCAATCTTCTATTTAATGTTATTCCCCAAGTTTTATTATTAGGTTATCACTTATTAATCAACTTACGATAGGTTACCCTGGTACTGGCCCCTTTTGAGCCCCAGACCCCTATTGTAAGCCACTCCCCTAAGATGCACCTATTTAACCTCTCCTAGGCTCACAAATCTCACATAGATCAAACAGGTAAACAACCAGGTAATCCAAGATCCAGTTTCACACACAAGAAACTGATATGATTACAAAGATACCTTAAACAGAATACAAAGCAACATGAGCCCATATGGTCAAGTCAGGTGATGATTAGAAAACACACAAACATCAAAACATAGATGAAAACATTTCCAGCTGACTCATATCCTGGCCTTTGTTTTTTCCCCTAGGTCTTCTAGTACCCGATATCACATTATGCATAAGAAGACACATCAGGCACAAAGAATACAATGCTCACATTATAGCAGACCGAAATTGAACCACAAGCATTTAAATTTCATATTGAGCATAATTGAAGCCAAGTGAAAATTCACATAGGTCTACTAAGAGAAACCTAACATTAACATTAGAATGATGCCATAATTCAATAACATTCTCTATATTCAACATATGGGATTAACAGAACAAAACACCCAATTTCAATAGAAACATAACTTTTTTAAGCTTCATTTGTATAGATATATGTGACATTTGATTATCAAAATCATAGGTCTAATCTAATTTAAATTCTAAATTTAGAAAATAAATTATAGAATTTAATGTACAATTAAAATTAAGTTATTACATAATAATATGTTAACCCTTAAATTCTTGAACCAGAAATGTAAAAACAACTCAAAAGTATTTATTTAAAAGAAAAAATTTAAATAAATATTAATCAATATAAAGTTAAGCTGAGATCATAATGTTGCTAGAAAAATTAAATCACATTTGGTTAAATTAGAAAATGAATTGTAATCTAAATATATCAATCACAATTCCAATTAAAATAATTTAATAAACAACTTTAATTAAACTAGATTAATATACAAATCCATTTGAAAATAAATAAACAAATTTAACTAACAAAATTTAATATAATTTAATTATTAAACAAAAATTAAAATAATAATTTCAAATGAAATGTTAATTATCATTTAAATTAGTTAAATTAAATTAATAAATAATAATAATTAAAAAACAAATTTTAAAAAGTTTTAATAACAAAAAAAATTAAAAGAAAAAAGCTTTGTGTTGTGGGGGGCCCACGGCTCCCCTCCCAATACCCACGACAGTGCCCATAGGACTCTGACGTGTTAGTACCCATAGGGGGCTGTGCACAACAGGTCCGATGGGCCCGTGCTGCGCATGCCCCAGGGGGATCCATGCAGGGGAAAAAGTAAGGGGTGGCCCCCCGCCCCAATATATGGTAAGTATAATTTCCTTTTAATTTTTTTTAATAAACAAATCTTTTTATATTACAATGCAACATTTTACTTTCATGAATATATGTATTTTTTAATTAATTTTCAAAAATGGAATAACTAAACAAAGCTTTTTTAAAAAATAAAAATAAAAATAAATCAAACATATTTTAACCAAAAGTCATGCATTTGACTATCTTCTTTATTTTTTTTTCTCTTATCTGGTATTTTGTTTTGACTCTATTTTTTTTAAAATAGAGGATATATACATATATATATGTATGTATATATATAGATATATACATATATATATGTATATATATATATATATACATATATACATATATATATATGTATATATATATATATAGATATATACATATATATATGTATATATATATATATAGATATATACATATATATATATATAGATATATATATATATATATTATATTATATATGTATATATCTATATACATACATACATACATACATACATACATACATACATACATACATACATACATATATATATATATATATATATATATATATATATATATATATATATATATATATATATATATATCCAGAATGACTTTTACACCCAAAATTGGGTTTTTTTTCCCTTAGCAATTGATTCTCTCTCTAATGGATAGATTTATTTTTTTTAAACCCTATAATCAGACTATAGTCCAGATTTAATTAATTGTTTTCCATGAAATCTATGAACAATCTTTTAACGAAATTTTGCCAACATAACATTACTATGCTAAATTTAATAAAAACCTAAAATATCATATTCAAGGGTTTCTCTAATACCCAAAACAAGAAAATTACAAACAGATCTAAAGAGATATGCATGGAACCATTCAGACATAGAAATTCATCAAGCTGCAAAATAGAAACCACAGAATGAGATTTTTTAGATCCTACCTTAGATCCAATGCACACAACTAAAAAGGAAACCTGGAAGACATGTGAGCACATGATTACTCTATGTAAGAATTCCAACCTCCATATCTGAATCCACGAATGATGCAAACACCAAAAATCTAGACACACAATGTAGCCAAAACAACAAGCAACCACAACCATCCCAAATTTATCCAAAATCCAAGTACATAAGCTCTCCAAAAATTCTCCTCCCAAAAACCTGTCTAATCTCCAAATGAATGCAATTCCCCCTATTAGGGATTCAATTCCCCATTTCATGCAAACTTTGGAGATGACTCAATAGTTAACTCCCACTTCAACTTGAAATCATAAATTCAAAGAAATTCTAATTAATAAATTAAAAAAACACTTTTCATGCACAACTCAACTTTGACTTTTAAAAACAAGTTGATTGTTTTTTTGAAAACAATTCAATTTTCAATTAATATTAATGCACATGTGAATAATAAAAAATTATATTAAATAGATTAAATATTTAAAGCATCCTAAGTCAATGCAATTAAATATTTAATTATTTAATAATATACACAAACATAATTAAAATCTAATTATCAATTAAATAATCAATTAAATCCATATAATTAGATATTTACCTTTTAACTAAATTTTCTCAAATAAACTTAGGAACATGATTAATATTAAATTTCAACTATAATCATTAATCAATAAATCACAGAAAATCACCCACATAAGCAATAAATCAAATGAAGCCCAAATGAGGTAAAATCAAACAAAGTAAAACCAAGCAACACCAGAAATAGATCCACGAATTCATGTCACCTAGACAAATTCGGGTAGGGTAGTTAAATTGATACTTGTCCAATCCTAGAACAAATGGGCTTAGGTTAGGGTTTTGGATCTGTGTTATCTCCCCTCTCTTACCATTTGAGATATTGCGATAGGGCACGCTCATCTTGACAATTCAGGGAAGTCGATGCTCGGTACCTGCAAACCTGCATACAAAATTCGCATGTACATACATAGATAAATATATAACAGACAATGGCGAGGATCGGCTAATCGTGTGGATCTCACAAGCAACTAAGACTTCGTCCCTCAACTACATCAGGCACGTCAAATAGAAATATAAAACAAACACATCAACCATACACATGAAAGTATGGGGTCAGTAAAATCATAAGCATACATGATTTCCTAATATATAATCTATCATCCTAAAATAATCATAACATTTATAAAATCGGACTATGGGCGGGGTACTACACCATGTATCTTTGCATTATACTTTATTACTTTCAATTCTGTTCATGTCATATATATTGTGTAATCCCCCACTTGTGTAGATCAAATACTAACAAAAATCATTAAAACTTGTTGGAGACGTTCAACTTTATTTAAGAATTCAAGATTTTATTATGTTCAAATAGATTTTCTATTATTTTGCCCTTTCTAGGACAAACCTTAGAATTGGATTTCGGTTCAAGACATCTTGTAACCGTTTTAGTTAATTTGATAAATTTTAATTGACTAGGTACCTTAACTAGCAACTTTATGAAGATGATGCCTAGCTAAAGTAATAAACCAAACCATGAAGTTGATCTGCAACACTTTAGTTTGAATTGGAGATGGATAAACATATTCACTTACTAATAGGGGTTTCCTTTTATATTTTTTGAAGACTGCATCTACTCTATATATGGAACTTTTGTCAATTTTCAACTATACAATTCTTTTTATCTCATAGTTGCTACATCTTAGAACCACTTTAAGTGAGGTAATGAAGCTCACTAAGTTTGAATGTGAGATGGACATGCAGATTCATATACTATTTAGAATATTTTTTTATATTTGTTGATGACTGTATCTGTTGTATGAAACTCGCATCACTTTTCAACCATTTAATAATCAATTTCTCATATTTTCTATACAATAAAATTGCAGTAGCTCTACAAAGTTTGATGGCCAAAGACCTAATTTTCAGTTTACTATCTGCATTCTTAAAAAAAACTTTATGTAGTTAATGAAAAAGCTAGGAATGTGTTTTGTGTTGTCTCTGTTAAGGTAGATTGATCATGATAAAGATTGAAAAGGACATGATGGGCATTGAAGACAACTTGATCTTTTTAGAATGAAGATTGAAAAGAACATAGAAAGACCCCACCTTGAGACCCTACCCTTAGCAAATTGGTTTGTTATCAACAATGCGCCTTAGTGTTGTAGCTTATTAGAACCAGGGAAAAATGTTTCAAATCATGGGCACATAAATTAGGGACTTTGCATGTCAAATTTTCATTATTTTAATGAAAAGATCTTTTGGGGAGCTAAAATGGAGTTGTGTGCCTATGTGCTGAAGGGAAATTTATTTTAAAATTATTTATTGTGAGTTGATGGTCATATCTCCAACTGTGCCATATGTTACATGAAATTTATAAATATTGGCGCTAGAAGACACAAGGTTCAATTTCAGTTTTGAAAGTATTGAAAAATATATTGTCTACATCAAATGAGATAAGGCTAGAATAAGACAAAAATATAAGATTAATTCCTAGATGTAGCTGTTGAATATAAGATTAATTCCTAGATGCCACTTCATGTCTCTCAATCATCCAACAGTAACTCCTATGTTGATTACATTTTCTATTTAAGAGTCCCTGAGTGATTTAAATATTTTGTGGTCTAGTGAGCATGATTTGTGTGTGTATTTGCAAATCTTGTATAATATTATAATATTTTACTTATTTTTATTATATACAAGATACTACTAATGCTTGTATGTTTACATTTTGTATATTTATAGCCCGAATAATTGCCTGTGAAGAAAGTCCACACCTGGCAATATGAACCCGGAACAAAATAACGAGACAGTTGCTAGATTGTGGTCTCAGTTCCAAAGAAAAGATGTTGATAAATGTAATTGTCCAAGTGCAAAAAGTGTAAGGGCTTGAAGAATCAAATCATTCTAATCACAACAGCCTAGAGTCATTTTAGGAAACATGGTCACATTGAAGGGGGGCATGATTTTTGTCAATTGGTGAATGTGGATTTCCAATTGGAGGAACATGGAGGTGTGAATATCCAAGCAAGTCTTGAAAATTTGATAATGTGAGGACTCATCAGGTAAGGGAATATAAATCAACTGGTCAAGTCGGCCTGACCTTAGCAATGCAAGATTGATGATATTGGGTTTGTTTGTAGCACCAATAATGAAAACTATTTTCTTGGTTGTCATACCATCCATTTCTATCAACAACCGGTTAAGGACTCTATCCATAGCACCACCAACATCCCCAACATTGCTTCCACACTGCAAACATGCAAACCAAATCTAGTTTACAAAAGCCGCCACAATTGAAACTCACCTTCTCAATATTTTCTCTAATAGCATACTTGCAAGCCTGCTAAAAAATATCTGTAATATCTCATCAATAAATATAATGGACGGGGCATTCTTCTTAGCCTCCTCAAAAGCCTTCCAAAGATTACTTTCACTTTCTCTAGCCAACTTTGACATGATCTTAGGTCCATTGATACAGAAAAAGAAGGCACTGGTTTCATTTGCCACTACCCTAGCAATTAAGGTTTTCCCAGAACTAGGAGGCCCATAGAGCAGAATACCCTTTGGGGGCTTCGCACCAATAGATTTGAAGAATTGTGGGTGCCTAAGAGGAAGCTTTATGAATTCACAGATCTGAGCCATTTGTTTCCGTACACCACCAACATCATTATTGGTCCTTTGGCCTAAACATAATAGAATTTTCAGCATATTATTATCATTCTATTTCTTTGTTGTAAACATGCCATTGGTTTAGTTTTGTAAAAAAAAATTGTGTTAACATGCCATTGGTTCAGTTTTGTAAAAAAAATTTGTGTTTATTGCTCGCAATCTCATTGCAAAAGTGGCCAAAGACTATGTTAGGCTGATAAAATAGGGGGATTCTCTTTACCACTATAAATCTTTGAAGGTTGCTGCAAATCTTTACCATTGTTTTGATTGTCTAGTGATTTAAACCAAAGGCTTCAACTTAGCCAAAAAATGTGCAAGTCTACATTAGTATGTTTCTTTTTATTGTAATTATAATTAGTATGAATGAACAAAATAATGACAATGCAATATTTGTGATAATGCAATATTTATCGGAATAGCGTCGATGACTTTGGTGAATGTGCCTATGTGTTAATGTGGTGTTGGCCCATGCATGTTGAAGACATCATGCACAACAAGTAATCCTGGTTGTCAATTTTGTGTTTGCCCAAATAGGAAAAAGGTCTAGATACGTAATTATATTTTATGTTTAAAAATAATGTGACAACTAATCATTTTATGAAGAACTGATGTACATTTGGTATTGCAGGGAAATAGTGGATGTCAATACTTTTGGTGGGTCGATGAAGCCACATTTACATCTACCCCATCTACATCTATACCTGATGTAGGAATTGAGTGCAACTTGTGCAAGGCTCGAGAGGTAGCTAGTGCCACCAAGATTTCTTCAATGGTGAAAGCAAAAATCATATTTCTGCGATGCCTTCTTTGTGTAGTTTGTGCACTACTTTGTTGGAACCATATGCATAAATATGGTTAATAGAGGGCTATTATAGATACTAATATATTTTTTTTAATTTCAAGTAGATACGTTGGACATATTTTGATGAACTCGTAAAAAAATTTGTTGTTTATGACTTCGTTACGATTTTCAATATAAAAATTTAAAAAAATTAAAAATTAACCTTATAAAATTAAACAAAATAAAAAATTAACCTTATTATGTCCATTTAAATGCATTTAACACAAAAAAAAATTACAAAACTGAACCAATGACATGTTTACAACAAAGGTCTAATAGAACTCCCAACAATTCTTAAACATACATTATCTGATATGATGAATTCTTAAACAATTGAGGTTGGAGTAGACATAGTTATTCATAGTTTTTTGTGTGGTACAAGGAAGATTTGGCTAGGTCAAATATTCCTTCGTGCTAGTAGTCTACAGAATTAGACCTTTATTAAGAATTCATCATATTAGATAAAGTATGTTTAAGAATTGTTGGGATTGGTCCTTTGGCGTGTATTAAACAGAATAAAATTTTCAGCATATTATTATCATTATATTTCTTTGTTGTAAACATGCCATTGGTTTTGTTTTGTAAATTTTTTTTGTGAATTAACATGTCATTGGTTCAATTTTGTAAATTTTTTTCAGGAACAATTTGGCCAGTCATTGTCTACACAATACCAGTTACTCCTTTGGTATCACAAACAACAAAAACAACAAAGTTCTTGCATAAACAAGTAAAACTAATGCCTGGAAATGTTCCTATGTTACCACGAAGCAAAGATCACATTCTAAACTTTTAAATCAATATGCTAGTGTTTGGATTGTACCTACGGGACAGTGTACTCCAAAATTGTAGAGAAATTAAGTTCCATTCATTGATTGTATTACAAACTTGAATCATTAGTACATCTCAACACTGTTCTCCCCTCTCCACTCACGTGGATTTCTTCCAAATAGACTACCCTCTACAAAGAACCGATTGGAATCTATTAACCAACCTTCTAACTATCAAATCATTATTCTTTCAAATAAATTACCTATCTGCGTATCCCTTGTGAGGGAGAGAAGCCAAACACAAAGAACATGCACATAAACATGAAAGCTGAAAAACTTAAATGGAATACACCAAGAAGTACCAAATGATGAATGCTCAATTGTTGTAATGGCAAAGCATCAGAACCATCCATTTCTAGAACTTGATTTTCTAGTTTAAATGATTTTTCTATAGTCGTAATGATTTTTCTAGAACTTGATTTTCTAGTCTTAATAATTTTTCTATAGTGCTAATGATTTTTCTATAGTCTTAATGATTTTTCTTTCATCCTAATGTTTGTTTCTCTTGATAAATTAGGCCTTGAATTTGAATTTTTGTTCATTATTTTATTTCAACTTGATATTTCATTCATTTTACATATACACAAAGACTACACATGCTGATAAAAAATGAGCTATTTGATTATTCATTGCTCATGATTGTAAATGGTTAATATTTATGATGGTACTCCTTGGTGTATTCCATTTAAAAATAATCATATTTCTATGACTATGATATATGTCCCTCTGTGGGCCTATGAACTATGGGCTTAGTTCCATGTTTTCTTTCATTCTTGCATTTAAAATGTTAATGGGCTACATACAGAGGTATTATGTGTATCGTTGTTGGTGATTATTTAATTGCAGTATTTTATTTTTTATAAGTATTCTCTATTTGTCAGGCATACTAATTATAAGTACTTGAGGTATTAGGTTATTAATGTTAGGAATAGTCCTAAGAGATAACTAAGAGGGGGGGGGGGGAGGGGGTGAATCAGTTATCTACAAGATTCAATTCTTTATCCAATTAAGTATACTTAAACATAAAGCATAAACACAATGAAAGAACACATGAACACAACACCAATATTTTGGTTACGGGGAAACCCAAATAGGTAAAAACCTCAGTAGGAATTGACACCCACTAATATTATGTACTAGTGTATTATGATCCTTGTTAGAAAATCCTTAACCCTATTAGGATTTTCTTTACAATATATTTAGTAAAGTAGACCTAGTCAAGGGTCAGACCCTGTTAGGAGTCTTTTACAATTGTCCCTATTAGGGGAGAGGATGCACTATCCAAGAGCTCACTACTCAAAGAGACGAAGGCTACAACCTTGTGAATAATAGATACACACTATATCTGGATCTTGGTGAACTGTGCTTAGATCTACTATTTGGATCAGTTCCAATGAATAGCTACAAACACTTTACTTGGTCACATAGACCTTCCTCTAATGGTTCAACACTTCGTACACTCTACTCTGCTCTTCTTAATCAACCATGACCACATTTTAGCAATCACAAATGACTGCCTATAAATATCTTCTCTCTAATTGATATAATCAAGTCGGCCTATTAGAACCACCTTGAAATCATATTAGAGAAACCATAACAACTTTATATAAACATTCTGTCAGCTCTACTATGCACGCAACACATTTTGCGACCTGTCTAAATAAGATAATTGTAGACGCATGCTACACACTGTCAGCTCTACCAAAACAACTGGATCTTTCTCCTCAAGCTGAATTACTTCATGCACTCTTAACCAAACATCAATAACTCTTCTCTAAGCTTAACTCCAAGGGCACATACCCCAAAGATAGGCACAACTCCAGAACCAATAAAATCTCTGTCAGGTCTTCTAAATAAACACAAGAAACTGCTACTGGCAAATACCGACTGCATAACTTCACTTGTACTGCATATCAAACTATGCATCCAGGAATGGAACATCACTAAGATGTCTCCATCACATATCCAAGGGTGCAAGGCTTCATGACAACTGTACGAACAACCATACTTAGAACATTGTTTGTTACTCTGTTAGGAACACTGCTGACACAAGCTGCTATATAACTCTCTGTACTAATAGTTAACCTCTGTGCCCATGATATCATGATAATATCATATCCATGATACATATACTAAAAGCTTACTACATAAGACTTTCACACATGCTACTTTCCATACGTTGTCATCAATGACAAACATACAGTCAGTACTGGCCTGCTGGCAAATCTCCAACAATCTCCCCGTTTGGCATTGATGGCAACATGTGGAAAAACCACCACCAACCCAAATGAAAATTTCTTTTATAAAATTTACCATTTCCTCTTCAAAACTCCCCCAAAGATGAATCTTCCATCTTTTGCAATAATTTCTAATATTCTCCATTTCCTTAACTGTACTCCTAAATACTGCTCCCCCTTAGTATATTACTCATTTTTACTTATGTTTTTCATGACTCTGTAATACTCCTCCTTTGACATCAATGGAAAAAGGAGCCATTCATTTTAAGCACTGGTACTACTCCTAAGGTAGAGTAGTCAACCCTCCATCAGTCCATGAGGATTGATGCCTTTCCTCCTTCCTTCTAAGAAGAATCAAAGAAGGGAATTACTCCCAACTTCTCCCCGAGATACTCAAAAGTATCCTTTGGCAAGGGATTTGTGAAAATATCTTCCAACTAATCTTTAGTGCTCACATAGTCCAACTTGACTTCTTTCTCTGCCACTTTCTCTCTTAGGAAGTGATACTTGATCTCAATATGTTTTGTCTTTGCATGCATCACAAGGTTCTTTGACATATTGATAGTGCTAGTGTTATCACACTGAATAACAATAGGGTAATCAATCTAAAATCCAAAATCCTTTATCATCTGCTTGATCCAAACAATTGTAGAGCAATTCAAAGCTATTGCAACATACTCTGCTTTTGCTATTGACTTTGAAATACAATTTTGTTTCTTCCTTATCCAAGTGACAAGTCTATCACCAAGAAACACTGCTCCTCCTGATGTACTCTTTATATCATCAATGCATCCTACCCAATCTGCATATGTGTACACATGAAGCTCAACATTGTCTGAATTAGGATACCATATACCATAGTCTATATTGCCTTGCAAATATCTGAGTATCCTTTTTACTGCCATGAGGTGACTGTGTTTAGGCTCTGCTGCAAATCTTCCAACTATGCCAACTACATTGGAAATATTAGGTCTAGTATGAGTAAGATAGATAATTTTTTCAATCATAGACTTGTACAATTTTATGTCTAATACTGGTGAGTCATCTTCTTTTGTAAGCTTGCATCCAGTAATCATAAGAGTCCCTACTAGCTTGCAATCATCCATCTTGAATTTCTTTAATATTTCTTTCACATACTTGGACTGATTAATAAAAATGCATTTCTCTGTCTGCTGAACATTCAACCCCAAAAAGTATTTGATAGGACCAATCATACTCATCTCAAATTCATTTTGCATCTCCTTAGCAAATTCAGCACTAAGTTTGTCATTACCTCCAAAGATAATATCATCAACAAATATAGCTACAAGTAACAAACCTTCAGATGTCTCTCTTATGAATAGATTATAGTCTGCTGCTCCTTTCTTGAATCCAATCTTTGATAGATACCCATCTAGTCTTTCATACCATACTCTAGGGGCTTGCTTAAGTCCACAGAGGGCCTTCTTCAATTTGCATACCATATCAGGTCTGTTTGATAAGGTGAATCCTTCTAGTTGTTCAATGTATACTTCTTCTTTCAAATCTCCATTTAGGAATGTTGACTTGACATCCATCTGATAAAATTTGAAGTTTTTTACTATAGCATAAGCTAGAAATAACTTAATGGCTTCTGTTAGAGTAATAAAGTGTTTTACTAATTAATTAAATCATATTGATTTAATTATTCAATCACTTATTACCTCTTTCGACTTAAGCTAAACTTTAGGCATATAATAATTAATTTCTTTATTAATTATTATCATGCAACCTAGGGTTTTACCTTTTAGGGTTTATGATCTCCTTTTATAAGGATTTATCTCATAACACTTTGTATTCTATTCTGACATTTCATTATTGATTGCAACTTTTGTTTTTGCACATCAAGGTTTTCTCCTCTCTCATGGATCAATGCGTTCAGGCCTCCATAGCTGTTTGCTTCTCTCTCTTTCTATGATAGGTTTTTGCATGTAGGTGTTCTTGGGAGCTATGCGTTGTTTTTCATCAACTTCAACCTAGTATCAGAGCTTCAGATCTGCTTGCCCCTGTCCTCTTCCTAAGAGATTCGATCGTGTTCGTCAGATCTACATTTTTAGAGAGGGTTTCCTATCAGATCTAGGGGGACCTATTTTTCTAGTCATCTTGGCTTCAAACGGACCTCATGGTTGCATTTAGAGCATTCAAGAACCCCAAGATCCATATAAAATTTTTCAAATTTGGACGAAGTTGGATCTGTGAGAAAAAAATTTGCAATCGACCCCAACACGGATCTCGAGGTGATCAATATTTTTTGGAGCACTTCTAGCCCAAACGGACCTCATGGTTCCATCTGGAAGGCTCGAGATAGTAAAAAATTATATAAAACTTGTCATTTTTGGACAAGTTAGCCTCTAAGGAAAATTTATTTTGCCTATCAAGGTCGTACGACCCTAGCACACACTACAAGGCAAGTACAACAAATTTTTAAAAATAAAAATAAAAAAAATTTATTCTCAGCCCGCCACTGAGCGGCCACCTAGGTGCCACTCAGCAGCCATTGGAGAGCCTCAGCCCAGCCGACAGCCCAGCCTCCGCACTCCGGCCTTCGCACGCCACGCTCCACCGCCGCCGCGCTCTGGTCACCCACCGCCCTGCCGCCCAGCTCCACTGCTGCCCGAGCTCTTAGCCCCTACGCCCCAACTCTTGGTCACCTTGGTGACCAGCCGCCAGCCCCTGCACCCCAGCTCTTAGCCCCTGGTCATCCACATGACCAGGGCCCTATTCCTTAAGCCCCTGGCAGTTTTGCCTATGACAGTCATTTGGCCGTCATTTTTAAGCCCATATGTTGCTAATGTCAGCAACCCTTTGATCCTTTTTTGAGCTTTTTGGAGGTACCTGGGCCTTTTTGTGCATATCTCAGGTATATGGGATCATAATTGGGTGTGCTGTAACGCCCCGCCAGGCAACCCAAGAGGACAAGACATAAAACCTTTATAAAATGCAAGTAGTGAATTTTTTTATTTTATTTATTTATTTTAACTAGAATAATATTCATCATTACACTTCATATTTCTAAAAGAAGAAATAATTTTCTACTACTTGAATGTAAGATTTATACAACTTAAGTCCTCCCAGGTTCCCTAACGTCGCTACTAAAGCAACATCATATAAACCATTTACATGCATAAGATATTCACGGAATCATGAGCTTAAAAGATCTACATTCATTTTAATGCACCAAGTTAAATGTCCCTAACTTATTTCTTTTATTAAACATAGGTTAATCATCCAACATCATTATTCCTTTTATCAACTCATTCCATAAATTTATATTGATTTCATCTACATCTACTATCCTTTATATCACTTTTCTCTAATAATTTAGGTAAGAGATTAATATTCATTTTAAGGTAGGCATTATCCTAGGTATTTCATTAACATGAACCAAGTATTAACATTATAATCAAGTTACTATTTTATTGCATTGTTTCATAACCATTCATTGTTAATAATTCCAATCACTAACCTATCATTTCTCAATAATTTCCTTGGATCTTTTCATCAAGAGAGAATACATTATTTTTGTGATACATCATTATATATAACTATATTTAAGATTATTTCTTTTACATATGGACAACATAAGAGGATAGGAGAAATAACATAAATACTTTCTTTTAATGCTAGTAACATGTCCAATATTCCACATTCTTTTCCCTTTCTTTTACCTAGAACTACCCATTCCCTTAGCATTGCCTTGAATTGAGATTACATCAATACTACAAGACTCTTTTTAGGAGATTAAAATTACATGAATACAGATACATAAGTACATCTCAACATATTAAAATATCCAATAAGAAATCTTCAACTGCAGATTTGGAAAGGAATATGTGCTAGGATCATCCAAAGAATCATGATCAATACCTCGATATAAATATTAACCACCCAACCATGTGGAACCAATAGGCCCACTCCCCCGAGCTAGGAGATAGAACCAAAGGCCCATACAAGAGGTAACAACTGGGAAATTCCTAAAGTGGTGATAAAATTTACCCAAAGTCACAACACAAAAGAAAAGACAAGAAGACCACAAGGACTACCAGAGGCATGATCAAATTTGGTAGAGACTCTAAGCTACAAGCTAGGTGAGTGTCATCGCATAGCCCTCACCCCTTGGGTTGTCCTGGTACTAGCCACTCTTGGCCCCGGCCCCCAAGTAGGCACATGCGGAACCGAATGCCTCTCGTACAGACAAGGTCATTCAGTCGTACCTACGCAAAGGTACCTTCTCCCACTCCCATCCTTAGTCTTTACTAGCACTAAAGGAATGGGCGAGGCACAATTAATCTTGATTAGTGTGTAATTTTCCATTCCAATAATCTCCTATTTCCAATTCATTTATTTAGGTTATCACTTGATTAAATAACTCATAGTAGGTTATCCTGGTACTAGCCACTTAGGGCCCCGGCCCCTCACTATGAGCCACTCACCTAGTGTACTTAGGTTCCCTAAAATACATATAAAAATCATAATAACATAATAGATTCATCATCAAGAATTCATATCAATTCCATAACAACATTTGATTGAGTTTAGGAAAACATATGTTGTCCCTAGTCCACTTGACAACCCTAAACCCAATATGACATTCAGAATGTTCCAAACATATAAGAAGACATCCAAGTGATATTATAAACATATTCTAAGTATAAATAGATCCAATTAACCAAAAAAAAATTCTAATAGCCTTTGGTAACCATATGAAACCTTAAAACTTAATGATGTTCTTAAACTGAATTATTTCAAGCAAGGATTAAATGCAAAGAATAGTCATCATAGAACAGTCAACCATATCTTCCACAAAACAAATAATAAAGGAAATCACTTTAGTGGAGATTTAGATAACATAATTATGGACTCTTAATTTGATTTTTAGGAAGATCCAGCGGTGGGAAAGAAAGTTATGACTTTTGGTTTAAAATAGAAAATTCTGGTTAGGGTTCAGACCTGCCTTCACTAAAATGGTTGTAATTTTCACAAAACATAATTAAAATTGACCAAACCAATTGGAAATTAAATATAAGACTTATGATAATCTCTGATATCAAATTCATACTTTTATATGATCATATCAGCCTGTAGCATATGAATACATTTGACAGAAAATTTAGAATAAAAAATGGACAGGCATAGTCTGCCAAAATGTCAAAAATAAAGTATTAATTTGACCCTAAAAATAAAATCAGAGAGATACCCATTTTAGATCTATGAATTTTACTTCCAGAAAATCAATTTAGTAAAACCCTAGATGCAATTTAAATTATTATAATAATAGATCTCCAAAAATGGGTTGCTAAAAACCCTAGGAAAACACATGTCAATTCTTACAAACAAAAACTCAAAACTTTAAAATAACCATAGAAATAAAAAGTACAAATATAATAAATAATGATAATATATAAATAGATTCATAATCTATCAGAAACATAAAGTAACTAAAATATTCAATCCATACCTCATGTCCTACGAAGGTTGAATCGAAGAAGGAAGGAAACAAAAGAGAAGACAATTCCAAACTTGAGATGCATCCTTCAAACTCTATCCACTTTCAGAAATCTCCATGAAAGAAAGAAATAATTCCACAGCAAATAATCCCTCTCTCAACTACTGAAATTCTCACAAAAATGTCTCTCTCCCAAAAGCAAAGATAACCAAAAATTCTTAAAGACATATGCTTACAAACTCTCCCTCACATCTCCAAGTTTTCTCTCCAAAATCTCCATGAAAAGTAAGGCCATCCTCTCCTCAATGCTTCAGGCAACCCAAAATCTCCTCCCTTCAAATGAGAAAGTAGTGCATATAAATAGATTTCCAAAGGTTGAGAGGAAAAGTAACCAACTCCCAACTAACTCTTAACTAAAAAGTATTATAAAATAACTTAATATCATACAACTATATTACTCAAATATACAATAAAAGATTATTTGTATTCATTCATACACATATGTAATATTATCCTAACATATATGCATATGCCATCATTAATTACATCAATATCTATATATATAACCTATCCTCATTATTAATAATTAACAATTGAGAATAATATACCTCGCATTATTTAATATTTAATTATTAATAATATTATACTTTACATTAATCCCAAAATATACACCATCAACAATATCTACAATAATTAACATATAATCACATATAAATTATATATATATAAATACATATATGTGTGCACCCATATATATATATATATATATATATATATATATATATATATATATATATATATATATATATATATATATATATATATATATATATATATATTTATATAGATACATGCCAAATACCAAACACTATAATCTATAAGATTATGAAGTAATAGATCACAATATTATTACCTATTTATAATTGCTATAGGATATAACACTGAGATAGAATAAAATCACATGCCTCAAAATAAATCTAATCATCGAAAGAGGCCATAAAAATCAACTATGAAACATATCGAGAAAACCATAAGATCAAACAAGGTCAACCAAAGTCAACAAGGAAAGTCAAGCCAAACTCCTGAAACACAACATAGAAAGATTAACTAAGAATCATACCAAGAAGGAGAAATAAATAAAATGAGTAAACAAATCATACAACCAAATGAATTCAAGTGGCCACAAGGCACTAACTACAACCATGCCCAACCGGGTGCGTTGGATCTGGGTTTTTTGAGCCAAAGGTTGACTGACAAAGAAGGAACCCTAATATTCCCAAATTGGAATAATGACAAAGGAAGACTCATGTAGGGGCCTTAGTACTATCTCCATAACAACAACCATTGAGGATTTGAGGGCATGCTCAGACCTGTGAAGCCATGTGAAGTCGATGCCCGGTACCTGCAAGCCTGCATCACAAAGAAGAAATACATATGCACAAATATACATATAAAAGAAAACATTGCAGATAGATGACCAGGATCGATACATCGTGTGGACCTCAGCTATGTGAGTAACTATGACTTCATCCTGAATCATGAAAACACATGATGTATATATATACACTCAAAGCATGTAGCATCATCATAACGAAGGTTAGAATCTCAAGCATTGTGTTAGTCTCTTATCAATACTAATAATAAATCAACATAATCAAATCATCAAGTGAGATACAAGATTCATCAAAGGTAACCTTAATAGAAGAAAATATAAATAACCACTTATATATATCTATTAAGTACATATCATATAACATCCTAACTATGTTCATAAAGGTCTTGTAGGTACTCAATACATACATGGAGATAAATACATACAAAAATGATACCTTTAGATAGTATGTCTGATATTAGAATCATTGAGTACTAGCTTATGAAATTATTATAAACAACTATAGGGATAGATCAAACAAGTATCATGTACAACTTAAGCTGTAAGAAAACATCGAAGGATCTTAATTCTTTCAAAAACACAAAACTTATATTAGGGTTAGAGGGGTATTACATGTGCGATATATCATCAGAAAGTTGGTTCCAAGCCCAATTCGCATTTACTGGTATGGTTTTGTGATTTTGCCATTTTGATGCTCTTTTTTGCTGTCAAAGTCAGATATTCTCTGTGATCGTAGCGTTGCAGACCTCCTACCTTTTGGGATCCATTTCTCTTGCATCCGGGCTCCGTTTTTCAACAAATGAGATATTGTTGGAAAGCTCTTTCTAAGCTTTTATCAGTTCTAATGGTTTCATGTGGTTTTTTGTCCTTTTGCTGATGTCACCCATCCTTGGATCCTTGTAGACACCTTCTTTGGGCCCTCGAGTGTAGTTGTTGGTTTTTTGCTCATATCCTGAGCATACGGTGTCAAAATTTTGAAAACAAGATATCATTAGAAAGATGATTCCGAGCTCTTTCCAAATCTAGATGTTACTTTTTCTTGTTTTATTTGTCTAATGGTGTTTTTCTCTGTCAAAGCCAGATCTTCAGTTCTGCACTCCGGGAGCTCTATCTTGCACATCTGAACTCCATTTTTGGCAAATGATATATCATTGGAAAGCTTGTTCAGTAAGATTTTCAGTGCTGTGAGTCATTTTTCCAAATTTTTCTCTAGGTTCATTTTATTCAGATTCTTGCTTTTTTGTAGTCTAGTGGATATCTTGGTTGTTTCAGGTCTTGGGATCTCTTCCCTTTGAGGGATGGCTCATCTTAGGTTTCTCTTTTGGTTCAGAAACCTTTGATCTTGTTTGAGTAGTGTATACTTCACTTTTTTAGCATTCTTTGATGCACACGCACTGAGATAAAGTGTCATTCTATTGCATGTATGGGATCTTGCACATGTTCGTGCTCTTTGTACTCGCACTCCATTATAAAATGCCAGTGGGGTTTTTGATGTTTTCCTTTGTTTTCCATCCACCTTTGTCAAGTGAGTGTTCCTTCCACGACATTAGCCTTAGGTATCTCTATATGTGTTTGTACTCTCTCTGCACATTCAATGTTTTAGATTCATCTTCATCATGCAGTTCATATTGGATGATCTTTTCAGTGTACCTTTCATTACTCCCTTGTCAGCAGTATGGGGGGGTTTCTACTGTTGGTTCTACTGCTTCCTTGGTTTGATTGTGTGAGCCATGTATTTAGTATTTGATCCTATGTACTAGGCAGTTGCAGTGGTAGGGTACCTATGCATTCCGGTGAGATGGATCATTTACCATTTGGACACTCTTCTCTTTCCTATTTTGGATGCACTCTTCTAGCTTTGATTGATCAATTCTTTAGCCTTTTGGTGTTTATGTCATCTGTATCTTCGAGTTCAAGTGTTTGCCTTTTTTTGCCTCCTAATTCAAGTAGTGTTATTTGAGGGCACTCATGCAGATTATAGCCTTCTTTACCTAGTCATATTTTTGTGGAGGATCTTCAAATCATCAGTTTCTTCTTGATAGAGTTTGCAGTTTCATGCTTCAATGATATTGTACATGTTCATCTTTGTTCCTATTTTTTTGGAACATTCCTAGTTTTGGAGGCTTCTTCCGTCTTTCAAACTAGTCTTTGTCTCTTTTTGGAGTAGAGTTTTTCCCATGTGGTTTTCTCTATTTCTCCACTTTGTAGAGACTCTCTTTTGTACTTGGGTACCTAATCAGGCCTATGTTGTCAAGACCCATTTGCTTTCAATTGTTCTTTCTAGGTTTTTAGCTTCTCCCAAAGTTTATCTTAAGGGGGGGTGTTAGAGTAATAAAGTGTTTTACTGATTAATTAAATCATATTGATTTAATTATTCAATCACTTATTACCTCTTTCGACTTAAGCTAAACTTTAGGCATATAATAATTAATTTCTTTATAAATTATTATCATGCAACCTAGGGTTTTACCTTTTAGGGTTTCTGATCTCCTTTTATAAGGATTTATCTCATAACACTTTGCATTCTATTCTGACATTTCATTATTGATTGCAACTTTTTTTTTTGCACATCAAGGTTTTCTCCTCTCTCGTGGATCAATGTGTTTAGGCCTCCATAGCTATTTTCTTCTCTCTCTCTTTCTGTGATAGGTTTTTGCATGCAGGTGTTCTTGGGAGCTGTGGGTTGTTTTTCATCAACTTCAACAGCTTCTAATCTACTCATAGGTGCAAATGTGTCTGAATAATCAATGCCTTCTCTTTGTGCATATCGTTTACATACTAACCTTGCTTTGTTTCTTACAACTATGCCATCTTCATTCATCTTATTTTTGAATATCCACTTTGTTCCAATCATATTTTTATCACTAAGTCTTGGGACCAGTTCCCAAGTGTCATTCTTAATAATCTGATCAAGTTCTTCTTTGATAGCATCATGCCAATCTGAATCATTACAAGCATCTTCAACACTTAAGGGTTCAATCTAAGATAGTAAACATACCACTTCACTACTAGTTGAGTTCTTTGCTTGTGACCTTGTTAAGACTTTGCCACTCTGATCTCCAATGATGTCTTCCTTGGAATGGTTTCTAGATGTAAAATTTGGAACCTTAGTTGATGTTGACTCATCAACTTTAGGAGTTTCTTCTTGACTTGTCTCAGGGTCATTGAATAACACATCAATGCTATCAAATATTTCTTCAATAACGTCTCACTAGTGGAATGTCTAGGTTCTTCTTCAATCATAGGTGAGTAATCATGATATCTTTCTTGAACCATGAACTTTTCATCAATCTTAACATGAGCACTTCCAATGATTTTTTTCAGTCTTAAATTGAAACATCTATAAGCTTTACTTTTAGTAGAGTAACCAAGGAAAATACCTTCATCACTTCTTGCATCAAACTTGCCTATTGCTTCATCCCTCTTGATGTAGCACTTGCTTCCAAAAATTATGAAGTATTTTACTGTGGGAACATTACCAAACCATAGCTCATATGGTGTTTTTTCAGCACCTGGTCTCAATTAAATTCTATTGATGGTGTAAACTATTGTATTGACCGCATCTCTTCAATAGGTGTGTGCAGCTTTTCCTTCTATCATAATGGTGCGCGCTCTATCAAGGATGATCCTATTCCTTCTCTCTACAATACCATTCTGATGAGGGATTCTGGGTGCACTTAATTGTCTCTTTATGACATGTTCTTTACAGTATTCATAGAATCTATCAGAGGTGAATTCTCCTCCTCTATCCGATCTCAAACATGTTATCTTTAGTCCAGATTCATTCTCAACCTTAGCTTTGAATATTTTAAACTTGTCAAATGCTTCTGAGTTGTCTTTCAAGAATGCAACCCACATCATCCTAGTAAAGTCATAAACAAACAAAATGAAATACCTTTCTCCATAGTATGATCTCATTTGAGTTGGAACACATAGGTCTATATGAATTAGATCCAACTTGTTCTTTGCTGAATTGAGCTTGCTCTTGAATGAATTTCTTACATGCTTTCCCATCACACATTCTCTGCATATAGTATCAACTAGCTTTTCTATGCTAGGTAGATCTCTTACTGCCTTTACATTGCTTATCTTTTGATGAAGGGTGCTCCCCTTAATACCACAAACACATAACAGAAATAGAGAAACAACAACAATAATATGCAAGAACAGAAAATTGGCTTCTTATTATCTCCTCAAATGTGGAATTACAAACTTTCAGAATTACAATATGCAAAGCCACATGGGCATTCCCTTACAATATTTCGTAGGACAAAGCCTCGAATCAATACCCAGATCTACTACCCAGAACTGCCCTAGACAACACTATGGGCCTTCTTTATATAGGCAATTTCCACCGCCCGAGAAGGTTCTAGAAATTTAGACCTTAGGGCCGACCAAACTTAGAATTATTTTATTTTACAATTTATTACATCAAAGTTGGCTCAAAATGAGTTTTGAAACCCAAACAGAAATTTTGAAGAAAAATTATTTTCCGCCATTTCAAGTGACCCAACTTCTGAAGACCATAAGTCATCACCCGTTGACCCGATTGGCTATTATAACCCCATTCTGGAAATGCCACGAAGCGCTCTACAGGCTTGATTGGTGCAAAGTGCTTGTCACCTAAATTTTCAACCTCATCCGGGGCCTCCAAAGCCTTCAAAACTGAGTTCAAAGTTTCTGTACCCTGCTGCCAATACCGAAAATCTTCAATATCTTCAAAACTAGACCTGATCTAGCCGTGAAACTTTGCTGGCAGGCTGATATGACTGAGATGAACCTCCATATGTAAAATTAGAACATTCTGAGATCATAAGACCAACTTACTAAAAATAGCAAGTTTCCATAAATAACAACTCTGCACAAGATAGCCCTTATTGAATACAAAAATAGAAATATTTTTGGGTGATGCAAGATTGCTCTTACACCCAGGATGCTCCTGCATCAGACACACGGGGTAATTTGAGAAGTGACCCTGTCACGACTCAAGTGTGTAGAGGAAAACCAAGACGGTTAACCTCCTCCTTTGTTAGCCATGATGAATCTTCAATGGGTCGTCCTTTCCATTTGACCAAATACTCTTCATATGTCCTGCTCCTTATACTTCTGCCAACACGACTGTCCAGTATGTTTTCAATCTCCTTGAAATCTGAACTGGTTGCTGGAATACTCCACTGTGTTGCTGCAACCTCATCTTCAACACCTCGTTCATGATACTCTGTCAAATCTGAAATGTTAAACACTGGTGAAATATTCAGCTCACTAGGCAATTCTACCTCATATGCATTTCTTGAATCATGCTTCTTCAATATCTTACATGGTCCAAACTTCTTCATTTTCAGCTTGTTATATGTACCAACCAGAAATCGCTCCTTCCGCAAATGAACCATGACTTCATCCCCAACCTAGAATTCCTTATGCCTCCTTTTCTCATCTACCTTAGCCTTATACTGCGCATTCATCTTGGTAATATGCTTCCTCACCTCCTCATGGATGTTCTTCAAGTGTTCTGCAAAATCCTCAGCTTCATCACTACTTATTTCTCCTTTATCTATCTTTCTCAATTCAGATGCATTTCTTGGACTACTTCCATATACAATCTGGAATGGTGATTTACCAGTGCTCCTATTGACAGAATTATTGTATGCAAATTCTGCCTGTGGTAAAATCAAATCCCATCCTGTTGGCTTATCTCCAACCAAACATCTCAGCAAATTTTCTAAACTTCTATTCACCACCTCTGTCTGTCCATCAGTCTGTGGATGATGTGATGAACTGAACTTTAAATCTATCTTCAACTTCTTCCACAATGTCCACCAGAAATATCCAACAAACTTAGTATCTCGATCTGACACTATGGTCTTTGGCAAACCATGTAGTCTCACCACTTCTCTAAAAAACAATTCTACTACATGAACAGCATCATTAGTCTTCTTGCAGGGAATGAAATGTGCCATATTCGAAAATCTGTCAACTACTACAAAAATTGAATCATGTCTCTGCTGTGTCCTCGGTAAACCAAGAACAAAGTCCATACTAATATCCTCCCAAGGCTTCTCTGGTATAGGTAATGGCTGATACAACCCTATATTCTGCTTCACTCCTTTCACCATCTGACATACTCTACAACTCTGTACAAACTTCTTCACATTTTGCTGCAATTGTGGCCAATAATAATTTTTACCAACCAAAGCAAGGGTTTTATCACGACCAAAATGTCCAGCCAATCCTCCACTATGCTTCTCCTTGATGAGATTCTCCCTCATAGAACTTTGTGGAATGCACAACTGACTCCCTTTGAATAGCATATCATCTTGGATGATAAAATCCAGTCATTTCATCCTGTCTAGAGTAACAGGTTTTGTACAAGCTTTCCAAGCTTCACCAAAATCAGGATCCTCTGGATACAAATTCTTGTGTTCTTTGAACCCAACCACCTCAATCTACATCTCTATCAGTAATAGTTTCCTTCTGCTAAGAGCATCTGCAACCCTATTAGACTTTCCACTTCTGTGTTTCAAAACAAATGTATAACTCTGCAAAAACTCAACCCATTTCAAATGCCTCTGATTCAACTTTCCTTGACTATTCAAATATTGCAAAGCTTGATGATCAGTATACAAAACAAACTCCTTAGGAAGCAGATAGTGCCTCCACTTTTTCAATGCCTGAACTATAGCATAAAATTCCTGATCATAAACATAATATTTTCTCTTGGCGTCATTTAACTTCTCACTAAAATAAGCAACAGGTTTACCTTCTTGGCTCATAACAGCTCCTATTGCAGTACCACTAGCATCACATTCTACTTTGAAACACCTTATTAAAATTTGGAAGTGCTAAAATAGGTTGTTCTGTAACTTTGTGTTTCAACAATTGAAAACTCTTTTCTACCTCGTTAGTCCACTTAAACTCTTTTCTATCCCCTCTCATTGTTTCAGTCAAGGGTCCACAAATACTACTAAAATTTCTGATAAACTTTCTGTAAAAGCTAGCTAGACCATGAAAAGATCTTACCTCGGTAGCACTCCTTGGAGTAGGCCATTCAAGGATAGCATGTACCTTCTCTGGGTCCATTTTTAGACCTTTTGCTGAAACTACAAATCCCAAATACACTAACTCTTTCTTCACAAAACTGCACTTCTTCAAATTAATCAACAATTTCTCATCTCTCAACTTCTCAAACACCATACGAATATGCATCATATGTTGCTCCAATGTCTTGCTAAAAATCAAAATATCATCTAGGTAAACAATGACAAACTTACCTAGAAATTCTTTCAGAACCTCGTTCATGAGCCGCATGAAAGTGCTCGGTGCATTGGTTAGCCCAAAAGGCATGACCAACCACTTATACAGTCCTTCCTTTGTCTTGAAGGCAGTCTTCCATTCATCTCCTTCTCTGATCTGAATTTGGTGATATCCACTCTTCAGATCTATCTTTGAGAAATACACAGCTCCACTCAAACAATCCATAATATCATCCATTCGTGGCAATGGAAACCTATACTTGATTGTGATCTTGTTTATTGCTCTGGAATCTGTACACATCCTCCACTCTCCATTCTTCTTTGGTGCTAATACCGCTGGTACAGCACAGGGACTTAGACTCTCTCAAATCAACCCCTTCTGCAATAACTCGTGTACTTGTCTGTTCAACTCTTCACTTTCTGCTGGTGTCATTATGTGTGCTGCCTTGTTTGGCAAACTGGCTCTTGGAATCAAATCCATCTGATGACTGATCTTCCTTACCGGTGGTAATCCATCAAGTACATTATCAGATACAATATCTTGAAACTCATTCAACAAATCTGCAACCTCTACAGGTACATCCTCTACTTCTTCTTTACCAACTTTTAGAATTAAAGCAAAACACACATGCTCATACCTCATACCATCTAAAATTTTTTTTCCATCAACAAATGTTATTTTTGCATTACCACATACCTTTTCTTTGGTCTCCTTCAATGGCTTTAGCTTATGTCACACTCCATCCTTTGTCAGGGAATAGGTATTCGAATGACCATCGTGTACAGCACATCTGTCAAACTACCACGGTCTACCCAACAACATATGACATGCATCCATAGAGATGATATCACATAGTACCTCATCTTGGTACCCGCCGATCTTGAACTTTACCAAGCACTGTTCACTGACCATGACCTTGTGGTCATCCTGCACCCAGGCAATCCGATATGGATGTGGGTGTTTTTGTCTCTTGAGCTTCAACTTTGTCACCATCTCTTCTGACACCAAATTGTCAGTGCTTCCACTATCGATAATCACATCACAGCATTTACCCTCACACTTGCATCTAGTGCGAAACAAGCTCCTCCTTTGTTCAGGTTCATTCTCACCACTCAACAAGACTCTTCTGTTAATTAGCATTTCTCCTCTTTCAGCATCTTTAGAATTTGACGATCTAGCATCTTCATCTACATGTGCAACTCTGGCCTGACCTTCATTTCTCCTATCTATTTTGCCTTGGTGCTGAGGACATTCAAATGCCCTATGACCTTCTTCTCCATAGTGAAAACATGTTCCACGGAAGCCTCCTCTTCCAGATCCTTGTCCTCTTCCTCTTCCTCTCTGATCTCTATTACTCTGATCCTGGAAATGATTGGAATTATTTCCTCTCTGATTCTGACTGCTACTGACCTCATCCTTCTTTTTCGGATCTTCATTTCGGCCACCATATGACCGTCCGCCAGATCTTCCACCATGACCTCTTCCATTTTATCTGCTCTCAAACTTCTTGTTTAGCTTTTCCTCTACTTTTAGGGCAAACTGGTATGCGTCCTCAATACTGTTCATTCGAACCAGTTTCAACTCCTCCTGAATGCTTGGCCTTAACCCATTAAGGTATCGGGCAACTTTCTCCTTATCAGCTTCTGCATGGCCTGTTCTGATGAGGAGTCGATAGAACTCCTCTGTATACTCCTGAACAGATCTTCCTGCTTGCTTCAAACTTTGCATTTTCTTTAGTAGGTCAAGCTCATAATCAACAGGAATGAACTGTCACTTCAATTTATCCACCATCCGATCCCATCTTGTGATTTTATCTTTCCCTCTTCTATTTCGCTCCAATTGAATTTCTTGCCACCAGATCTTTGCATGACCTTTCAATCTGGCCTTCGCAAATTTGACCCTATCAGGATCCTCAACATCTTCATACTCAAAATATTCCTCACATTCATTGATCCAGTCGATCAATTCCTCTGGGTTAAGATTTCCAAAAAATGTAGGAACCTCAATCTTAGGTATTTTTTCAATCTTGGAAATTGCCCGAAAAAGTTTTTCTTCCTCTTGGTTCACAATTTCAGCTTCTCCTTCTTGATATTCTTCTTCGGCTTCATCCTCACTTTCGTCTCTGACATTAAGATTCATTCCTCTGTGAATCTCTTCTTGCAATGCTCGCACTTGTCTCTGCAGCTCTCTAACCTCAGGTGTCACAGCACCAGCTCTTCCACCATGTTCTCTTCGTGGAGGCATTTTCGTGATGCGCACTGAAACCCTAACCACGGTCCTGGTGCAAACTACCTCACAGTCGGCGATCTGTTTACACACTCAAGAAATCTTGCTCTGATACCACTTGATGAAGGGTGTTCCCCTTAATACCACAAACACATAACAGAAATAGAGAAACAACAACAATAATATGCAAGAACAGAAAATTGGCTTCTTATTATCTCCTCAAATGTGGAATTACAAAATTTTAGAATTACAATATGCAAAGCCACATGGGCATTCCCTTACAATATTCTATAGGACAAAGCCTTGAATCAATACCCAGATCTACTACCCAGAACTGCCCTAGACAACACTATGGGTCTTCTTTATATAGGCAATTTCCACCGCCCGAGAAGGTTCTAGAAATTTAGCCCTTAGGGCCAACCAAACTTAGAATTATTTTATTTTACAATTTATTACATCAAAGTCGGCTCAAAATGAGTTTTGAAACCCAAACAAAAATTTTGAAGAAAAATTATTTTCCGCCATTTCAGGTGACCCAACTTCCGAAGACCATAAGTCATCACCCGTTGACCTGATTGGCTATTATAACCCCATTCTGGAAACGCCACGAAGCGCTCTACAAGCTTGATTGGCTCAAAGCACTTGTCATCCAAATTTTCAACCTCATCCGGGGCCTCTAAAGCCTTCAAAACTGAGTTCGAAGTTTCTGTACCCTGCTGCCAATACCGAAAATCTTCAATATCTTCAAAACTAGACCTGATCTAGCCATGAAACTTTGCTGGTAGGCTGATATGACCGAGATGAACTTCCATATGTAAAATTAGAACATTTCGAGATCGTAAGACCAACTTACTAAAAATAGCAAGTTTTCATAAATAGCAACTCTGCACAAGATAGCCCTTATTGAATACAAAAATAGAAATATTTTTGGGTGATGCAAGATTGCTCTTACACCCAAGATGCTCCTGCATCATCTTTGCTATGTTATCAAAATTGATATGACATAGTCTTTTGTGCCACAACCAACTATCATCAACTTTAGCAATAAAACAACTTGCTTCTGAATTGAGTTGAAAAAAATTACCTCTTGTCTTTGAGCCTGATGCAATCATAATACCATCTTTGTTGCTAATGATGCGCTTGTCATCTTTGAACTCCAACTGATAGCCCTTTCCAAGTAGCTGACCAACACTGAGAAGGTTATGTTTCAAACCATCAACATAGAGAACATCATCAGTACTGTTCTTTCCATCCAAGGTGATGGCTCCTCTACCAACTATTGGTTTGGGAGTGTTGTCTCCAAATCTAACCATGCCACCATTGTATTTTTCTAGATGAACAAGTATATTTTTATCATCTGTCATGTGATGAGAACAACCACTATCTATAATCCAGTTTGTCCTTATATCTTCTTGGGAAATCAATGCTAGCTCTTGTTCCACTTTCTCATCTTTATGAATTGTCCTATTATTCATTTTGTTTATAATAGAAATAAATCCAATTTCTTCTTCACTTGATTCATCATCAGAAACTCCATCTCTAGCATAGTAGCAATCCTTAGGCTTGTAATCATTTTTGAACTTTCTAGCTCTAGTAGCACACTTCGATGCAAAGTGGCCAATCTTATTACATGAAAAGAACTTAAATGGTAATTGACCTTCATATTTTCCTTTTCCTTTCTTTTCTCTTTTGGAAATCATAGAAATAAAATCATCTAAAATTTTCTCTTCATCATCATCATCAAAATTACCTGAAGTGCTTATAGATTTCTTAACATGAATTGTTGCTTTGAAGGCTGTTTCACTTTTTGGTTCTGTCTTCAATCTTGAAATCTCAAAAGATGAGATTTTTCTGATCAAGGTCTCTCTCTTGAAATTAGATGTAAGATGCATGGTCTCATCAAGGATGTTAATTTTGTTTTCATATTCAGGAGTGAGATTAGTCATTATCTTGTCCATGATCTCTTCTTCTGAGATCTCTCTGCCATTGTTCCTGATTCTAGCAACTGCTTCATTGATCCTTTGATTATAAGCTCTAATTTTTTCTTTAGGAAGCATCTCTAATGCATTTTATCTTTTCTTCCATGTCTTTATTGTGCATCCTTTGCTTGTTTGTCTCCTTCAAATATGTCTTCTAGGTGCTTCCATATTTTATGGGCTATATCTACCTTTTTTATTTCAAAAAATTCACCATCAGATAGGGCATAGATAAGGGCTTCTTTAGCAATAGCATTCTGATATAATAATTATTTTTGTCTTTCAGTAGCATCCTCCTTTCCAAGGTCTTCAAGGGTAGGGATCTTGGTTGCTTTGATAGTTACATCAAAAACTTCAAAACCAATACACTACAAGTGAGTCACCATTTTGTTCTTCCAGTCAAAATAATTCTCTCTATCAAACTTAGGACTTTCTTTTATGAAGAATGTCATTTGATCAACCTCAAGCTATTAAAATTTCTCTCTGAGGCACTTGGCTCTGATACCAATTGTTATGAATAGTCCCAAGAGATAACTAAGAAGGGGGGGGGGGGTGTGAATCAGTTATCTACAAGATTCAATTCTTTATCCAATTAAGTATACTTAAACATAAAGCATAAACACAATGAAAGAATGCATGAACACAACACCAATATTTTGGTTACGAGGAAACCCAAATAGGTAAAAATTCTAGTGGGAATTGACACCCACTAATATTTTGTACTAGTGTATTATGATCCTTGTTAGAAGATCCTTAACCCTATTAGGAGTTTCTTTATAATATATTTAGTATAGTAGACCTGGTCAAGGGTTGTACCCTATTAAGATTCTTTTACAATTTTCCCTATTAGGGGAGAGGACACACTATCTGAGAGCTCACTGCTCAAAGGGGCAAAGACTACAACCTTTTGAATAATAGATACACACTATATATGGATCTTGGTGAACTGTTCTTAGACTTGCTATCTGGATCAGTTCCAATGAATAGCACAAACACTTTACTTGGTCACATAGACCTTCCTCTGATGGTTCAACACTTCGCACACTCCGCTCTTCTCTTCTTAATCAACCATGAACCACACTTCAGAAATCATAAATGACTGCCTATAAATATCTTCTCTCTAAATGATATAATCAAGTCGGCCTATTAGAACCACCTTGAAATCATATTAGAGAAACCATAACAACTTTATATAAATATTATGTCGGCTCTATTATGCACACAACACATTCTGGGACCTATCCAAATAAGATAATTATAAACACATGCTACATACTATCGTCTCTATCAAAACAACTGGATCTTTCTCCTCGAGCTGAATTACTTCATTCACTCTTAACCGAACATCAATAACTCTTCTCTGAGCTTAACTCCAAGGGCACATAACCCAAAGATAGGCACAACTCTGGAACCAATAAAATCTTTGTTGGCTCTTTTGAATAAACACAAGAAACTTCTACTGGCGAATAGAGACTGCATAACTTCACTTGTACTACATATCAGACTATGTGTCCAGGAATGGAACATCACTAAGATGTCTCCATCACATATCCAAGGGTGCAAGGCTTCATAACAACTCTACAAACAACCATACTTAGAACACTATCTATTACTCTGTCAGGAAGACTACTGACACAAGTTGCTATATAACTATCTGTACTAATAGTTAACCTCTGCACCCATGATATCATGCTGATATCATGTCCATGCTATATATACTGAAAGCTTACTACATAAGACTTCCACACATGCTATTTTCTATATGTTGTCATCAATGACAAACATATGGTGAGTACTGGCCTATTGGAAAATCTCCAACAATTAATACCCCTAGTATTTTGGACCACCCCTTGAGGCATGAATGTGGCATGTGAGAGGTTGTTAGAGAGAAAAGTGGAAATTAATATGAAGTTGAAGAAGATCAATAGTTGTCTCAATAGGATTCATGTTGCAATGCCCAAGCTGGGAGATGGGAAAGAGAGGCCCCCTTGTATTCCTCAAGCTATTTTGGATGATAGGGTGCATTCTACCAAGGAGGCCATGAAGATGGAGAAGGATATTGAGAATGAAAATGGTGGGGCTAGAGTTTACTCTACAAGCTTGAAGAAGTGGTATATTTTGGCAAATGAAGAGTGGAAAGAAGATGATATTCCTCAGATCATGGATGGACACAATGTTGCAGACTTTATTGATCCAAATATCTTGCAGAGGATTGAAGAACTGGAGAGCGAAGAAGGGCATATGATGTAAGCTGAGGGTGACAAGGATGATGAGATGGGGGAAGTGGAGTTGATCCTGATGAAAAGGAAGTTCTGGCTGCAATTAGGAAGAAGAAGAGTACCACAGAGAGCAGGCCTAATGTACCAAGGAAGTTTTACAAGAACAAGTAATATGGCTTAAACAGAATGGGAAGACATATTTCTAGCCTGGACTTGGATCCTTTAGCATTTAGCTTGATAATAAATGAAGCAGATGAGAGCTGAGCAATTAGCTTCCCAAGAAAAATCTCATAAATGAACTATGTGTACCCCAATTCCTTTTCCCTCTACGTGTACCCAAAGAAAATATTTGAAACAAGGGCAAGGCTTAAAGAAGTTAATTTTGCAACAACTACATACTGTGATGAAAAATTAACTTCTTTAAGCCTTACCCTTGTTGTTTCAAATATATCCTTTGCGTACACACATAGGGCATAGGAATTGGGGTACACATAGTTCATTTATGAGATTTTTCTGGGGAAGCTAATTGCTCATCTATCATCTACTTCATTATTATGAAGCTAATTGTCATAGGATCCAGGCCCAAGCTATAAATATGTCTTCCCAAACACATAAAAAACATGCACATAAACACGACAGCTGAGAAACATAAATGTAGATATCACAACAATTGAGAAACATAAATGTAGGCATCATGGTCACAATTTTTTGGAGACAACATAATTGAGTTGTATACCCAGACGATGCAAAGCAACCACTTCTCTGGTTCCAAGTCGACACTGCGAGATCCAAAAACCATAGATAAGGAATAAATTTAGAGAGAGGAGGAGGGCCATAGCGACCAAAATAATATAGGACAAACCTCAAGTTAAATGAGGTAACTGCAAACATTTTAATAGATTTTCATTATTAAATAATAAAATTTGCATATACTAGTGTTCTAAGCCCCCTCATTACATGATTTATTATTGTAAGCCCACTCTGACTTACACATCTAGAAAATGAAACTACACCCTGTTGGGATTGAGACAAACCTCATAAAACAACAACAACTAAGATGGATCGCTTGCCAACATCTATTGAATATAAGGTCCTCCAACAGATGTATTCAGTAGATGTTGGCAAGCGATCCTTCTTAGTTGTTGTTGTTTTATAAGGTTTATCTTAATCCCAATAGGTTGTAGTTTCATTTTCTAGACGTGTAAGTTAGAGGGGGCTTACAATAATAAATCATGTAATAAGGGGGCTAAGAACACTAGTATATTCAAATTTCATTATTTAATAATGAAAATCTATTAAAATGTTTGCATTTGCCTCATTTAACTTGAGGTTTTCCTGTATTATTTTGGTCATTATGGCCCTCCTTCGCTCTCTAAATTTATTCCTTATCTATGGTTTTTGGATCTTGCAGTGTCGACTTGGAACAAGAGGAGTAATGGTTGCTTTGCATTGTCTGGGTATACAACTCAATTATGTTGTCTCCAAAAAATTGTGACCATGATACCTACATTTATGTTTCTCAGCTATTGTGTCCCAGGACCCCTTATGACCCTTTAAGACTATTTATGATCCCTAAGAATACATCTTAGAGGTTTTAAAATGTCGTAAAGGGTCATAAGAGGCTCCTAGGAGGGGCCATATGAGCTTCCACCTTCATGTGGTTGGCCCTGTTAAGTAGAGAATGTTAAACTATTCTTGAAACAAAGAGAAGCTCAATAATTTAAGGTCTTGATCCACAGACAAATTAAATTAGACTTATTATCCAAATTGGTACATTGATGAGAATTAATGATGGGGAGTTTTTAGATTCTGATAAGACGTATATGTAGTGGAGGCCATTGTAATACCCCAAAACTGGGCTATAGGTTCATTGACCTCCTACATCTTCAAATCGAACAAAATTGACATCGAAGTCCTAACCTAAAGCACATCTGAACATCATCGAATCCTAATTGATTATCCTAAAATCTGCATTGGGGAATATTCTTAGCAATATTCCTAATTATCTTAATTATCTTTAAATTAATGATTATTTGGCGATAAATCTTATTTTTCCTAAAGATTGATTAATTGAATATTCTAAATATTGAATTAATTAGATTTAATTCTGCCACTTAATTATTAAATTGAATTTAATCTTGTTTATTCCTAATTATTATTATATAAATTTGGCAATAAATCAAAATTCTTATCAGTAATTGATTAAATTCTTATTTAATTGATTAAAACAATTTGTCATATTTAATAATGTAATTTTGAATAAAAGTTTGATTAAATGATTGATTAACCCATAAATCAATTATTTTATTTCAAAAATCAATTAAGTTGAGAATAAATCACTTTATTTTTAAATTAATGTATAATTAAATCATGCACAATCAAGAAAAGCAAGCAACTAGAAATTAACAATCAATTTTAAATTTAAACTCAACATCTGATGATGAGTTGGAATTTGATCTAAACTCTATTTTGAGTTAAAGCCTTGCTTTTGCATGATTTTTTTTGTGAGTTAATTATCTTTTGTTTTTTAAAACTCAAAAATCAACCTGAGTTTATCAAGAGTGATTTATGGATTTTTTTCCATGCACCTCCAAAGCCCTGGATTTCTATAAAATCAAGACTTCAGCTCCTCATTAGAGATCCACGAATTTGCATCCTCATGCTGTCGAATTGGAGATAGAAGAATCATCTTTGCGAATCCAAGCTATTGTGAGATCATTCTTATTTTTGAGCATTGCATATCATTTAGAATATCATTGTTAGATCAATTCATAGCATATCAGTTTTTCATTTAGCATAGATTCATATCAAGTTTTTATCATATTTGCATAGAAAAATGAAAAAAATAGATTAATTGCATTCCACTCATATCTAGATTTTGCATTCAAATCCTTCATTTAGGTGTCATCAAGGTCACTGATCTTGGTTCCAATCTGAGAACATTATACTTGCACCTATTAGAAGGCAGTAAATCGCCTGGTTAGTTTAGTTTTCAATACATTGCAGATTTTATTTTTGCTAACCTCTAATGTTTTACTGAAGTGTTATGTCTACAGATCAGGTACCAACTTCACACACATTTCTGGTGCCCACCGTGGGGCCCTGAAATGGGTTTCCAATTCAATTCTATCAATTTCTATATTTTTCTTCTCATTTTCTATGCAAAACTATGATTTTTAATTTTTCGTCCATACAATTTTCGTACGAGTTTCTGACAAAAGTCATGCCAGACAGTACCCACTATTGTACGATAGTTTATTTGATCAAGGATCATGTTAGACAGTATAATTTGTCATTTGGAAGCTCAAGTGTCATATGATCTGATACCTAGAGTCGTACAAGTTTATCGACTGTCGTCTGGTAGCCTACCCACTGTCGTACGAGTTTTGGTGCCAAGTTTCAATTGTCGTTTCATTTTTCAGGGCAGTTTGTGAGATTTGATTTTTAGATTTGGACTAACAGCTGTGTGCTATAATTATGTCACACTTCTATGAATCCTTACATTCAAGAACACTCAAAAATGAGGTCTCAAAAATTGATCCATAGCTCCCTAGGCATGGAGTGCAAGGATTTTAAGAATGCTCTCAGCTATAGCTATTTAGCCTATAACCTTGCTAGTAAACCATGCAATAGGAGATTCAATGAAGACAAGGGCAAGAATGCCAATATCCCCAACAATCAAATGAATGCAATGCAATGTAAGCTAATCTATGAGAATGAAAGATGCAGGCTATTACAAAGCCTCCTAGTTAAGCTAGATGAATTAATCTAAAGCATAAAGGAAACTAAGCTAGGAATGTCATGAAAATGAAGCTACTATGCAAGAAATGAAACTATGATAACATGTATATGCAAAAGCCAAGAATGCTCTAAATCTTCAAAAGCTCCAAAGTGACCTAGAAAACCTATAGCATAACATTAGCATGAAAACCTAAGATGCAAAATGAGGAAGAGAGATCTCCTTTTATAAGAAGTGAGAGGAAATGGACAATGGAGATTAAGAAGAAAAAGTCTTAATCAAGGGTGGAGAAAAAAGGAAGCTTGATCCTTGTGCACAAATATCCTCCAATGAGAAAATAGGAGTTGACTTTTGTGTCCATATAAGACAAAAAGTGCTTTTTCCCTTTTTATAAAATAAGAATAATGTTTTATTTGCGCAACTTAGGATAAGAGGAAAAGTGGGAGCTTTTTATTTAAATAAAAGGGGAGGAAATTCTTTTTAATTAAATAAAAACTTAGGATAAAATGGTTAGCCCATAGAAAATAATCGAATGAATGATAGAACTAGGATTTGATCAAGAATAAGCAATTTATAATTTTAGCAAAAATGCTAGCAAGGGGCTAATAGTCTAGGTGACCATTTTTGGGTGTATACATTTTCCCCTCTTTGATTAATGTGTGATCGATCTGGGAACACATTACGTCAAAGAATGAAGTTGAAATGTGAGATCGATTTGGGATCACAAAACAAATCAGATCAGCCAAGAAGGCAAGAAGATAGTGATCTAACTCCAAAGAATGAAGTGCAAAGAGATAGAAAATCCTGCATGATCAGCCTGGTAGTGATAGTACTAAACACTTAGGAAAGAGATAGCCAATAAGATATGATGTGTCTGCCCCCTTGGGATCGAAAGTGAAATCCAGGTAGAGGGAAAGTAGAAGCAAGAGAGACATGATCAAATCACTAGAAATCATAATCGAAGATGAAGAGAATAGAATAACCATCAAGCAGTGAAGATATGCCCCACACATGGGACACAGGGCACGAACCTATCGGTCCCTCAACCCGTAAACACCACGGAGGGGGGAATTTGAACTTGGGATTTGAAAGTGAATGAAAGACTAGAAGTTGAGAGAGATGGGGATGAAGAGGTGAAGAATGCCCCAGTGAAAATCGAACGATCAGGCCTCAAAAGGTCAGCCAACTGCGTGGAAGAAGGAGAAAGGAAATTTGGGTGATCAAGGTGAACTCAGATTTCAGTTTTCATCCCGAAATGAATAGAAAATGATGTGAGATGAAAGACAAGAAGCGAAAGATATGATCGGGAAGAAGTGAAAGGTGAGCGCAGTTTGATTAACAAGTCCACGTAAGATGAAAATGAGAGCTCTCTCCATATGAAAGATGCAAAACTAAACTAACATGAACCTAAGAATGCAAGCTACATGAAAAGTGGTTTACTTGCAAGGTCACAATGCTAATAGACATCTAATATTCATCATTGATCATTATTGGTAGCATTGCAAGATCATACAATACACACTAGCATAACTATGTGAATCTGAATATGATCTATATCAGATAAAAATGTGGAAATCTCACCTAGGCATCAGAGACATGTAGGTCAAGATGACTAGTGCAGTGAGATTACCTAAGTTTGATATAGCAAGATTATGCTCGCATCGAGACACAAGAAAGTCAGGATGGCTATAAGCATGCACTCATGAAAATAGTCAAGGATAATACCTTGTAGGTCCCAATGTCAAGTGGAACAAGCATAAATGCTTAATGACAGTTAGGACCAATAAAATATACCCATAAGCAGAAAAAGAAATAAAACATGTTCTCATTCCCTTAGTCTTCTAGCTATGCATCATTGAAAATGATCATAGGGGGAGAACACTCAACAAAGAAATCATCATAGATAGCACAAAAAAATAAAGTCAAACAAATCTCAGCAAGTCAAGTGCGTGTGTGTAGGTCATAGAGTCAAGCTTTGAGTATCGCATCTGCCAGTGAGAGATATTGCATCATCCAAGATGATGGGAAGGATATCTGATAAGTGTTAAGAAACACTCAACACTAGGGTAGTGTTGAAAAAAATATAGTTGGGGTGGTGTTGAAAAACACCATTTGCGAGGTGCCTAAGAAACCCAGATGCACAAAGAGACCCAAGATAAGCTAGAACAACGTATGCCCCCTAGACTAAGACAAGAGTCAATTCCAGGCTAGGAGAGACAAAGTGAGAAGTGGAGCGAAGGAGTGCCATGCAAGACTGATAGACATAGGTGCAGAGGGTCTCAAGCAGTGCCTGTTGCCAGATTTTCACCCCTTGATAGATTTTTTGATTTTTCAATTTTTTTGTATTTTTGCTACCAAGGCGCCTATTTCCAGGTTTTCACCAAGGCACTTTTTCTATTTATTTTTTTTTTATTTTTTTTATTTTTTTTATTTTTTTGATGAGACATCAAAGTGCCTATTGCTAGGTTTTCACTAGGATGCTCTTTTTTTCAGGACATTTTATGCTTTTTAGGATTTTTTCAGCATCATATATCAATTTTTTTGGTATTTTTTCAGGATCATAAAGTATGTACAAAGAATGCCCCAGACAGAAATGGGCATCAAGAATCTGCTTCCTCTGATGTAGAGAACTGATAGGCCCCATGCCAAAATGCTACAGCTATGACGATAGGAGGTCTCAACCAGTTCGACCAATAATAACCAACCCTAAGCAATGTCTAAGCTAGTGGAGGATCATTAGAATGTGATCCACATATGCCATCATGGATTTCAGCTAGCACTTTTTCTGACTCCTCTATTTCAAGACACTTAAGGAGAGTTCCATCTAGACCCTTCCTATACAAGTCACCAGAGACAAAGGCAAAGTGTAAGGGATGGCGGAAAGAATGGTGTGGTGGATTTTCAGGAGGAATATGAGGTGGAAGATATGAAAAGATGGTAGGATGGTAAGATTTGTGAGCAGGATAGTGTAATTCATCCATCATGAACTTGAAGAAAAATTTATGGGTTTTCATTTGTCAGAGGGATGTCAAAGCAACCAAGGCATTAGCAACTTTGTTCTCAGCGTGAGGAATGGGCTGAAGTGTAACAGATATGAGATCATGCTTGAAGTAGTGCACCATTTTTTTGTAGAGAATCAGCTTGTCATCTTTTATTTGATAATCAATATTCTTGAGCAGATTTTTATTTTTACTTTTCTTAGGTTCAGATACTACCACAATGTGGTTTTCTCCATCTGACCATTTCTCTTTTCTTTTGACTTGATGACTGTGATGCTTGATTTTTTATTCAATATTTTTTATTGCTAGTTCACTGGTGGAAGAAGTAATAGGTGTTGATGTGAGATGAAATGAAGTGACTGGTTCAATAGCATTTATGTGAGGGGTGTCATCTCTAGTGACAAGAGAGGTTGAGCCTATAGGGTAAGCTCCAAAAGTAGCTAGATCTAGTTTTTTCATAGAAGGACCAATGTAATCGACTAAGGCAATACAGGGAACAAACTCATCAGACTCTACATGAGACTCATCAACTACGTCGGGTGGGTTACAAGAGATATGAACTACATCAAAATCCATATCCGTCATGGAAGAATCTTCTGGAAGAGGCTTAAGATGCCGAGAAGTAGAAATGCTCATGTCGTTATGTGATAGATCACCTCTTTGTAGTAGCCGTGCAATGTTGCAATGTTGTCTATCATAGTGCAATGATTCTTTAGGCACATAGGTTCTAGACATAGAGGCCTCAGCCATATCATCAGTAGATATACATTCTTCTCCCCAAAGAAGTGAAGTAGAAGGAAGATCATCTCCCATTTGAGCCATAGTGTGTAGTGGTGACTCATTTGTATTTGTGTCTAAATTACTAAGCATGGGAGTATTTCTTGAATAATCAAGGAGGGAATTTGTTTTACTACCCTCATCTTCTCTATAGATCCACTCTTGGACAGCTTGTTCTTCTCTTTCTGGTTCTAAAGGAACGAATGAAGGAACAAAAGTATCAAAGATCGTCATAGCAGAAGTGGAAGGCTTCATCTGATCAGACGGTTTCCCATATGACCTAGGAGAAATAGGTATAGAAGCAACGGAATCCAGCGTATATTCACCCATACCAAAGCTCATCATCTTAAGTATTTTCTTAGCAGCAACTAAAGACATACTAGGATAAATAGAAGGTTCATTGTGAGGAACAAATTTTTCAGCAGCAGCAAGAGCATTAATAGCAATAGTATGGTCTCCAAGAATCACAACTTTAGTGCCATTGTATGGAAATTTAACGCACTAATGATAAGTGGAAGGAACAACCTACATGTCATGGATCCAAGGATGACCCAAAAGAATGTTATATGTGAGTGGTATGTCCAATACTTGGAAGCTAATATCTTTCGTGACAGGGCTCACTCAGACAGGTAGCGTGACAAGACCTTTTGAAGATCTTTCCACTTCATCATAAGCTTTTATAGTAATCTTCTTCTTGGAATCCACAACAAATTCTGACAAACCCAACTATTGTATGACATTGAAAGAAACAATATTTAACCCTGCACCATTGTCTATCAGAACTCGGCGGACTTGGGTGTGGTAGACTAGAACTTCAATGTGTAAAGCTAGATTATGAGGATGAGCAATAGATATGTCATCATCTACAGAAAAGGAGAGAGATAGTGGAGATGAAATGTGGTTGACCATAGCCTGAAATTGATCTGGATCAATGTCATTGGGAACACATGTTGTACGTAGAGCCTCATCAAGAATCTCTCTATGCGAAGGGGATAACCAAAGCAACTCAAGGATAGATATCTTGGCTAGTGTCTTTTGCAAATTTTGGACAAGATCATAGCTGGGGGTGGCTGAAGAAGCTACTTGTTTGGAAGGAAAAGCTTTCTTGGGATCTTGCGTAGTTTTAAGGACAATCTTGGCTTGCCCCCTAGTAATAGCATTCAATGTCTCACTTCAGGAAGATGAACTACCATGTGTTTGCAAGACCAACTTTGGCTTACCATGATTGGCTTTATTATCATCTTGAGATCTCACCATAAGAACACTCTCAATAGGCTCCACCATTTTTATCATAGGTGTATCAGAAGTATATGTATAATTGATCTTAGCATCATGATTCTTCTTATGTGCTTGAGAGGTTTCCCCCTTATCATGCTTAGGTAGAGGATCTTTAAAAGCTGTGTGATCAAAATTTTTGGTTAAGCCATCAGTGGAGATTGTGTTGTTATCAATGAGGTCCTGAATATCATCCTTAAGCCTAAAACAATTGTCTATCAGATGTCCCTTGTTTCTGTGATAATGTTAGTAATGATCATCTCTCCACCAATCAAGCCTATTTAGCAGATCCCAATTACCAGGTTTATCAGGAAGCATAAGATATCCATTGTTAACCAAAGTCTTAAGGATCACATCGTAAGGTTCTGCCAATTTGGTATAGGCTTGCTTTCGAAATGACTTCTTAGGCTTATCTGCATATTGAGGTTTAGGAGCACTATGAGCGTTGGTAGCTTCTTATTGTTTTGCTGCATAGATAGCATTAGAGAGATTGAAAGTAGGCTCTTTAGCTTTAGGAGCGTCAACAACCCCATCATTAACAAAATACTTGTTTTTATTCCAAGGTTTGTTCTTGTCTTTGCCATTGTCTTTAGCATCTTTATTAATAACAATATCCCCTTTTCTTATAGCTACATCCTTAATTTGATATGCACTTTCAACCATGTCATGGAAGGAGGAGAATAGTTGCTTCCTTAGATCATAAAATAGCTCAAGCACAAGTGTGTTGACGAAAATGTCAATCTTTTCTCTTTCAGGTAGCGGACAAGGATATCTAGAATACAATGACCTCCAACGTTGTAAGTAAGTTGTAAATGGCTCACCTTGATGTTGTTTTAGATTGCTGAGATCTATCATGGTGACAGGTTGTTGGATGTTGTAAGAATAATGTTGATTAAATCGCTGAGCCAACTCATCAAAAGTCTTAAGCGGTGGTGTCAATTTTGCAAACCATTCCAAAGCTTGGCCTCTTAAACTTCTAGGGAACAGTCGTAGAAGAAATGTGTCTTCATGAAGGAAGTCCATGCTAAGAGCGTAAAAGTGATGCACATGGTCATGAGGATCACCATTTCCATCATACTTGTCATATTTGAGAACCTCAATATCCCTAGGAAATAAGACCATGTATAGACTCCTATCAAAGGGAAGAGCACAAATTGATTCTACAAAAGAGACCTTTGGAGGCTCTCTGTCTATTGCCATTTGGGTAAGGCATTGATTTGTCTGACATAATTCTTCCTGAAGGACTTCCAATTCAGTTGGTACTCTTTGTTGGACAATTTGTCTGACATCATAGCTGGGAGGAAGCTTGTATCCTCTAGAAGTCATATATTGAAAATATTGGTCACCATTACACTCTAAAAGCTTATGCATCATTCATTGGGAGACCACATCTTGTTCAAATCTCATAAGATCCTCACTAGAAATCTCATCATCAGCCTCTGCCTCATGTTGAGAGGGAGGAGGTCTAGGAGGTGAAGAAGGCATACCAAAAGTGGGTCTTGGAGGAGATCTTTGTGGCGTGTTTTTGCCATTGTTTCCATTGATAAAAAGAAGTCTATGCTCATGATTACTAGTCTTGGGTTGCTCATGAAATGTCCCTCTATAAGCCATGCACCTAGTAGCATCCATCCTTTGTTGATTGTGTTCTTTGTCTAAGCACGCTTGGTTATCTTTATGCTCAAAATGTTTTTGCAAGTGTTGAAATTTTTCTTGTTCAGTCAAAGTGAGTGAGACACTATCTGTGTTTTTGGGGGTCTTAAATGCAAAAAAGAGGAAACCTCCTTTGTACCATGGGGTAGCCTTAGAATCCTCCAATTGGTTAGAACTAGAACTATTATTGCTAATGGGTGCTTGTGAGCTAGGAGAAGGTAACTGTGTATAATTGAATGGAGGATGAATCTCCTGCTCAAATTGAGACCGAGTTGTAACCGGCATGAAAAGAGATGTTGGTTGACTAATAGAATGAGACAAAGTTTCTCAGATTTGAGATAAGAAAAGCTAATAAAGATCACTTGTCAAAGTAGAACAATAGAGAGATGGCTCATCAAAAGTACTCAAGCACTTACAATAATCAATTGACTAAAGCCAAGCAGCGAGCAAGAAGCTCAATAAGCAAGTAGCTAGAGAGGTAACCGTGATGCGACAAGTGATCAAGAGTAGCATTTGTTAAGCTCAAATCCAATAGTTTTAGTTCATTTGTTTCAGTCTAGAACAAGTCTGAGCATGCAGATAACAGACCAACTTCAGGTAAGAACAGAAAAAGACACTCTACAATAGGTTAAAATGCAAGTTTAGCAGCTCTGGATTGCAACAACAACAAGACAGCAAAAAGGTTTTGGATGACACTTTCCAAGCAAGCGGGGTGAACTGTCATGTGACAATTCTTAGAACAGGATGTGACACTGTTCCAGGGTCGTACGACTCTATGACCAGTGAACATAAAAATCTCAGTTTTGAAGCATTTTAAAAGATCAAGTAAGTATATCAATAGATTTTTTATCATTGATTAAGCACATAAGATAGCAATCAAGGAGTTCAAGCAAGCAATTGTCTTCAAACAATGAGCAAGGGGCAAAGCAACCTTGCACATGAACAAGAATAGTGACTTAGTATTTCTACTCCTTAAAGATTCTACTTGTGTATGTTCTTGAAAATATTGTAGCAGGCACTTAGAACACAACAACATCCTATCAAGTTGCCTACATGGATATACATGGCTTTCTAAGAGGAGTCCTCGATATATTTAAGGTACGTGAGGCCCAAATTCATAGATGAAAAGAATCTGAAATCACACAACTGGGGGGAGACGGTAACCCAAATCTCCTCCTTCACTTCTCAAAGGTATAAAGTTCTTTGAGGCTTAGCCAAGAGTGATATCAAACTCAATTCCCAAGAGAGGTGTCTTTGGATTCACCACCCACTATTTATACTCCGCCGGAACACATGAGTTAAGGTCATCCCTTGAGGTGGTGTGTCCCCAAGCAGGCCTTCTAGAAATAAAAAGTAAGTAATTCACTACCAAAAGTATTTAAAGCACTAAAGGTGGAACACTTAACTCTTCAAGTAAATTTCAAGTGAGTCCAAAAGTGGAACATTTAACTCCTCACACAAACTCAAAGTGAGTCCACACCTTAGAAAACTAATGAGATCAAGAAAGCATAAAAAAGGGGGGAAACTTTGTGGAACACTTAATGCTCTTTTCAAGTAGACCCCTCCCCTATGTATGAATGCTGATATTGCATCCAAAGGGTTGAAAAAAGGGGTGATTAGAAATAAGCAAGTCCAACAACCCAATTTAGCCAACACGATCAATCAAAAGTAATCCAAAGTTGCTTATCAATACTACTCACAAATGAAAAAGGGTTGAACCAATGGAATATTTGACTTTCTAAGAAAACATAGAGTGAGTCCACAAAGTGGTGCATTTAACTCCCTATGTAAACAAGGAATGAATCCATGCCCTCAATCACTCAATGAGATATTTGATATTGGAACCAAGAATTACTTAAGGTTTAAACACAAGTATTCACTTACACAAACTTGTATGAAAGCAAATCTATGTTCATTCATTTCCCATTAAGAACATCAATTGAAATGTGTTCTATGAAAGCATGTAAACACTCAAGCCAAACACATGAGAGGTTTATTTTTAATCCCAAAATCTAAATTTTGTAGAGATGGAACAAAGTACCTCAAGTCCAATGCTTTTTTTTAAGCATTTTCCATGAAAGCAAGAGCACCTTCAAATGAACAAGATAAGAAAACAAGCAAACAAGATATGCAATGTATATCCAACTTATGCAAACCCTAGGGTTAGATCTGAAAATCAATTTTTAGGAGAAATAATAGCTAGCAAATAATCTAAATGATAACTCATATAATGCATTGAACAATGAAAAATAAGTGCATACCCATCACAAAATTTTATTTTTTTTACATTTGACCTAGTCAACAAGATCTGATTTTTTTGATATGATTTCAGCCAAAAAAAAATGGAAATGCAAAATAGAGACCCCTCCTAAAAAATAGAGAGCTTTCCAAAAATGTAAAAATTTTAGAAAAATCTCTTCATTCATGCCCTAGAGACCCATTTTACCAAAACAAACTAGTTTTTGTAAATCAATTATTTGAGCCACTATATTGCATCCAAATTCAAAACATAAAGAATGGACCCCTGTAGAATTTGAAGAGCTTTCTAAAAATGTAAAATTTTTTGAAAATAATGCTAATTTGCGCCAAAAATTAATTTTTTATGAAAAATCAAGAAAAAATTATAAAAAATCAAAAATACCTCAAAAAATTTTGAATTTTTTATTGAAACTTCTCTGATATGTCACAAACTTGCAAAAAAAATTTCAGACCAAAACACCAAGTGTTTTGGGAGATATGATCAAATCTTTCAAAATCTAGGGTTTTCCGTCTCCAAACAAATCTGCACAAGGGTTATCTCCAAAAATAATCAAAAACCAGCATGTAAAAGTGGGTTACGCCACAGTGGGCACCAAAAAATGTGTGCTATAATTATGTCACACTTATATGAATCATTACATTCAAGAACACTCGAGAATGAGATCTCAAAAATCGATCCATAGCTCCTTAGGCATGGAGTGCAAGGGTTTTAAGAATGCTCTCAGCTAGAGCTATTTGGCCTATAACCTTGCTAGTAAACCATGCAATAGGAGATTCAATGAAGACAAGGGCAAGAATGCCAATATCCCCAACAATCAAATGAATGCAATGCGATGTAAGCTAATCTATGAGAATGAAAGATGCAGGCTATTACAAAGCCTCCTAGTTAAGCTAGATGAATTAATCTAAAGCATAAAGGAAACTAAGCTAGGAATGCCATTAAAATGAAGCTACTATGCAAAAAATGAAACTATGATAACATGTAGATGCAAAAGCCAAGGATGCTTCAAATCTTCAAAAGCTCCAAAGTGACCTAGAAAACCTGTAGCATAACATTAGCATGAAAACTTAAGATGCAAAATGAGGAAGAGAGCTCTCCTTTTATAAGAAGTGAGAGGAAATGGACCATGGAGATTAAGAGGCAAAAGTTTTAATCAAGGGTGGATAAAAAAGGAAGCTTGATCCTTGTGCACAAATATCCTCCAATGAGAAAATAGGAGTTGACTTTTGTGTCCATATAAGACAAAAAGTGTTTTTTCCCTTTTTATAAAATAAGAATAATGCTTTATTTGTGCAACTTAGGATAAGAGGAAAAGTGGAGGCTTTTTATTTAAATAAAAGGGGAGGAAATTCCTTTTAATTAAATAAAGACTTAGGATAAAATGGTTAGCCCATAGAAAATAATCGAATGAATGATAGAACTAGGATTTGATCAAGAATAAGCAATTTATGATTTTAGCAAAAATGCTAGCAAGGGGCTAGTAGTCTAGGTGACCATTTTTGGGTGTATACAACAACTAATCTTAACAATTGAAATTCTCTATTTTTTATTGATTCCTGCTGGTTTTGATTGGGAAAAGGGCAAAAATTACTAAAAATAGGTAAGAATCTACTAAGCACATTGCAAGGAATTTAGGTAATCTTCTCAGCTGATAACATTTTGATTTGGACTAAAACGAACATCTCACATGTTTGGCTTGTGTGACCTTTTATTGCTTTCATATCACATATTTCATTTGGGCTATAAAAATGAACATAGTTTTCTTTCAGCATCTTTGTTACACATAGTAAATAGGCCCTATGAACACTATTCGTGGATCTTGAGAGAGTGGGTTTCCAGTGAAACTCTTCTCAATGAAGGATCCCTTGTAGGTAGGGAGGATACTTTGAGAGTCTCACGTTCTACTAGATTTGCATGTCCTCAACTTTTGGTTGATACATTCTCTCTCCGAAGAGGTTGATAGATCACGAGGGGTTGACATCATAGATCTTTGTGAGATAATCTTAGTCTTAGCATGTCGGATTTATCTGTCTGCTTTGTTTGGGTTAAAAGTGAAAAGGCTAGAGGACTATGCTCTACTCCCTTTTTGGGTAGTATCAGAAACTTAGATCCTTGAAGCTGGAACCAGTCCCCATGTGGTATATTTTGTGAGTCACCTTTAGAGAGGGTTAACAGTACTGGACATTTCCTTAATTGGGCCAACCACATTGACAGAACCTCAAGCGGTAATAGACATTTTCACTATGGTAGTGACAGCTACTATATAAATGTCCTTGTGGAAGAAATCTTCACAGAGTGTGGTTCATTGTTGGGTTGTCAGATCTCCCTAGTAGCTCTTGATTGATTAAATTCTTGGACTGTGTCAAAACCCTGGTGCGCTGGGATTGGAGTTCACCCCTTTAGATCATAAAAGTTGCAGAGTCAGACCATTACTTTTGGAACATACACAATTAGCACTCCTAGGGATTAGCACAATTTAGTCACTTGATTATTCATGTGCAAGGTTGATTTTGCCCTTGTTCATTATTTTCAGACGTGCTTGAAATCACTTGCTTTCTATTCTGCATGCTTGTTTATCTACTTGGCTACTAAAAATGAACAAATCTGGTATAATCTTCAAATCTGGACAATAATATTTGCAAACAATCCAAAACTGAAAACCCTAAATTTGCAAAACTTGAAGTAAAATTCCTTTTTGGAGTCAAAAGTCATCCCACAAATTTAGAGAGTCGTACGAGTTTTTACAATTTTCATATGAGCCTATACCCATTGTCATACGAGTTTCCAGATTGTCATCTGGTAAGTGACCCAGTGTCATATGAGTCTTGTTGCCAGTCAAGTCAAAAAGTCCAATCCTACTCTCAACTGTCATGCGATTTTTGCAATAGTCATATGAGTTTTGTCAACTATCATTTCATAGCATACCCACTGTTGTACGAGCCTGCAGAAATTCATTTGAGAAATTTTGAAAAAGTGTTAGAAAGTTGTCAGAATTGCCAGATACCCAGCTTTTTCAGCCTAGTTTCAGAATTTTTCGAACCAATCACTATGTCAGGAATAGAGCAGTAGCTATTGAGAATCCTATTATTTTATAAAAGTGGTCTTTTGAATCTGATTCAACCTTTTATTTAATCGATTTGATTCCTTTTCTTTTTGTGTCAAAACCTTGTCAGATCTATCAATCTTCAAAAATAGACTAAGTGTTGTGAACTCATGTCCACTATCTTTTGGGTAATCTACCCATACATCCAAGGCATAGTATCCTTCATCTATCAATCTTCAAAAATAGACTAAGTGTTGTGAACTCATGTCCACTATCTTTTGGGTAATCTACCCATACATCCAAGGCATAGTATCCTTCATCCACATCTAAGCTAATCCTCCAATCAATCACAATCTTAACAAGATTGTGTCATCTAATTTTCTTGAATCAAATCATTCTTCAGTTGTCTTCATCCTATTCTTTTCGCTTCACCCAAGGTTAATGGTGGTAACCAGAGCTTCCTCATACAAGAAATCAAGAGAAACATCTCAGACCTTACCTTTGACTACTACTCAAGATCCAACTCTTGAGAAACTTTATAATTATGGTCTTTATGAAGACGATGGTCTTGGCAACTTTTGATTAAAAACTAGTTACATACCCCCTCCATCAACTCATAGAGGTAATCAACAAACCCCTCCTCAATCTATCTCAGTGAGTCCCAAAACCCCTACCATGTCTCAAGTAGGGATGAACCATGGCTCTCAAGGAGCTCAATCTCAACATGGCGTAGATCAAGAACCCACACCTGAGGAAATTGCCCGATATCAAAATGACGATGAATTCAAGAAGATGATGAGGCATTTCTTGAAAGAAGATAGGGAAACATACTTTCTAGAGTTGGCTCATCAAGGAGCTAAACTTCCTCCTAATTTTAATGTCAAAAATATCATTACACATGAGGAAGAAACTCCTATAATGGCTATGATGAAACAGATGCATGCTATGCAAGTCAAACTTAATAAACTTGAAAAAGAAAAGGAACCCAAGGAGTTCTCCATGGAGGCTCTATGTCCTTTTCCATTTGACAAAAACTTGTACATGCCACCATTCCCAAAAGAGTGGAAATGTCAAAGTATGATAAATATGATGGACACTCTAATCCTCAAGATCATGTCAGAGAGTTCTATACATAGTCCATGGAGTTCATGCATGAAATGACCTATCTCATGCGCCTCTTTCCTAGATCTCTGGGAGGAGCATCCATTCATTGGTTTTCTAGATTGCCACCTACTATCAAAAATTTTGAGGAGTTGATCAAATTGTTTTATCAACAATACTCCTACAATATTCAACATCTGGTCACCATGATCGACATCTGCAATCTCAAGCAATATCCAGGAGAGCCATTCCTAACATTCCTCAAAAGATGGTGAAAGAAATTCTCTCTGTATGCCAGACCTATTCCAGAGACTGAAAAACTAGAGATCTTCATCAATAACCTTGTTCCAGAACTCAACTACCCTTTAAAATTGCAAGATCATACATCTTTTGATAAAATGGTGGATAATGCTATCAAAATTGAAAAAGTACTTGTGAAAAAAGGAGATATCACATTTCAAAAGGACAAGTACGAATCTGGATCTAGTTCAAAAGATAAAAACAAAAATTGGAACAAGAACAAAGGCATCATCATAGATGGTGTTGTTGACACTATCTATGCCCCATCAAAGGCACCGGCCTACAATCTCACTCTTGGCACCCAAGCCATTAAAGCTTCAGAACAAAAAGTATCTAAACCATCTCAAAAGAAGCCAGAATACAAATCTTGGGATAATAAATGAAAGTTCACTCCTCTTGGAGAATCTTTGGAATCAGCTATGAGAACTTTTCTGGTAGATAACATCATCTCTTTTCCTAAGATCCGACAATCTGATCCTGACCCTAAATCAAAATGGTGGAGAGAAAATGAATTCTATGATTTCCATCAAGGTAAAGGTCACAAGACTAATAACTGCTTATGCTTGAAGCACACTATTCAAGATCTGATCAATAGGGGAGACATCATAGTTGAAAATCCTAAAATTAATAATGATTATATGACATTTACATAACCATTTTTGAAACATGGCCAGGGAGTATCATCTTCTCAGCCTAATATGGGGGCAAAAGTCAATTATGCTTACCTCGAAAATAATGTCATCATCAATATGGTTGAACCATGTCTCTCTGAGAGTTGCAATGTCATCACAATTGTATGAAGAGATAGAGATCATTCCTCAACTAATGTAGTTACTCAATCACAAGCTCAGGCACATCTGAAAGGAAAAATCCCAGATTCATCTAATGTCCCTAAGATACCTTTCAATCTTTCATCTGCTTCCAAATAGAAGGTTGCTTCCAAATCTTCCAATCCTAAGGATACAAGGCCTACATCTTATAGCATTTTTCAACAACTCCATCACACTAATGCAAAAATCTCCATGTTTGAGTTGCTTCGAATATCTCTAGCTCACAAAGCCATTCTAGATAAAGCTTTGCTGAGATCTAATGTTCTTGATGACCTTGATTTAGACAGGTTCCAAACTATGGTTGGACATCTTACATCTCCACAATATATCTACTTTTCAGAGGAAGATGACAACTCCTTGAGTCACCCACATAATCTGCCCTTGCATATAGAAGTCTTGGTCCAGAACTATAGAGTCAAATGTGTGTTGATAGATGGGGGTGCTGGTTTAAATATTTGTTCTTACAGCTTGGTCACACAATTGGGGTTCACAGAATTGGCTATTGATCCTAGAAAGAAGATAACTATAAAAGCCTATGATGAACAAGAAAGATCTTCTAAGGGCACCATTGTCTTACCCATCAGAGCTGGTCCCGTAATCAAAGATACTACATGTCAGGTGCTTGATCTACCTTTGGCTTACAACATCCTTCTAGGAAGACCATGGATACATGAAATGCAAGCTATTACTTCTACATACCATCAATGTTTGAAGTTTCCCTATGAAAGATTAGAGGTTACTATCCCAGATGATCTGAATACCACTTGCAATACATTGAAGGAAAGTGCTAATAAGCTTGTTCCCAATAACAAAGAATCTTCCATTGAATAGCTAAATGTTGCTTCAACATCTAAAATGGAAGACATTGCTAAAGAGGTCAATATCAAAGAAAATGGGATGGGAGAATATATTATAGAGCCAGTCTTATCTTTGACATCTCTCCCTATCTCACCTAAGTCTTATGGACAAACTCTGAAATAGTCCAAACTAGAACCTAAGGAACTCCTTGAAGCATATAAAAAGAATTTTGTGGCAGAACAAATATCCAAGCAAGAGTCTAAAGAGGATGAAGCTGTACTTGCATGGCTCTACAAAGATGAATATGAATCCCAAAATGTTCAAACTAGTGACTCTGTAGCACCACAGATCCCTTCTAAGTCATATGGTCCAGGAGATAAATTGATAGCTAATATGGGATATCCAGGTCAAGGACCTCTAGGAATCAGAGGAAAAGGTCTTGTAACACCTATTCCACATACTAGTAGGGAAAATAAGAATACTGTTGGACTAGGCTTTAAGAAGAAGCCCTATCACCTCAAAGGTAATTGTTCTCATGTCATATAACAAATTGCACCAGGAGAACCCCTTCTCAAGAAGGAGGAAACATAACCCTTAGATAGTGATTCAAATAGTTCAGAGCTCATCCCCTATGAACATTTACCTTTAGAAATCAGAAACTTCCTTGATGCAGAAGATGATCCAATAAAAAGAATCAACATAGTAGAAACATAAGAACCTACTATAGACCAAGAGATACTTGCAACACAAGAACCAGCTAATCTTGAAACTAATCAAGAGGATCAAGGGGAAGGTGGTAGTTATTCAGAAACTGATTCCCATGAGTATGAATTCAAATCAGAAACTAAGGGTAACCCTTTTTGGGGTATTCATCCTGACTTTACACATGTGCTAAGACTTCCTAGAAGTCCTAAGTCAAAAGATGGATCAAATGACTATGAATGGGGAGCCATTCCAGAGGAAGATGAGCTTATCACAGAAAAACATGTAGATGTCATTCACCAATATGCACCTCAACCCAACATAAGTCTAGAGTGAAATAATGAACTTAACGTGTCTGATCCACCTATGGCTAAAGTGGACTCCCACAATGGCATTGAGCCTATTCATGAACTCAACATTTTGAGTTGTAATATCACCTTCAAACTTGAGTGTCAGGTTAGGACCAATGATGACAGATCCATATCCGTGAACACAATTTCCCAAGCCTTTCCCACTTTGACTATCCAACGTCCTGACCTTATTGACCAAACTTCCACAGATCCAAGCTATGGTGTTTAGACCTTTCCCAATGACTATGCCCTTGCTTGCTACCTCAATCCAGTTGAGCCTATGAGGACTTCCATTAGTGAACCGAGTGTCAGCATGACCGATTCAGACATCACGTATCTTAGTCAAAAGAATAAAAATAAAAATAAAAAGAGTTATGAGGATGAAAACCACTTTGTGGCAATCTCAGAACCTATAAAAGTAAAAAGAAAAGATGTATCCAAAGGTGAAAACCTCTTTGAGGCACCTAAGCATGAGATATTTGATTTCCTTTCAAGTCATTTATAGGATAGATCTCTAGTTCTAATTGAGCCCACTCAATCTATCAATTTGGGTACAACAGAGCAACCGCAATTGGTACATGTAGCACAATCCTTATTAGAAGAAGAGAAATAGAAATTCACTACATTCTTAACAGAGAAAAAGATCAACTTTGCGTAGAAATATTTAGATATGCCAAGATTGGATCCTAATCTTATCATGCACCATCTATCCATTGCTTCTAGAGTAAAACCCGTCAAGTAAAAGTTGAGAAAGATGCATCCTCATGTTGCACTCTTGGTAAAAGTTGAATTAGAGAAACTCCTAGGAGCCGGATTCATCTGTTTCATAGACTATGCTAAGTGGATCTCTAATATTGTACCTATTTCTAAACCAGATGGTTCAATCAGAGTGTGCATGGACTTTAGAGATGTGAACAGAGCATGCCCAAAGGATGATTTTCCACTACCTAACATTGATATGATAGTGGACATGACTGTGGGTTTCGAGATGTATTCCTTAATGGATGGTTTCTCTGGATATAATCAAATCAAAATTGCTCCAGAAGATCAAGAGAAAATTGCTTTCACATGTGCATGGGGTACCTTATGTTGGAATGTTATGCCATTTGGGCTTAAGAATGCTGGTGCTACATATCAAAGAGCAATGACATCTATTTTCCATGACATGATGCATTGAACTATGGAGGATTATGTTGATGATACTTTAGCAAAATCTATGATCAGAACTAAACATCTAAATGACTTGAGCATGATCCTAGACAAAATGGAAAAGTTTAGCCTCCGACTAAATCCTAAGAAGTGTGCTTTTGGTGTAACTTCTGAAAAGCTCTTGGGATACATATTTTCAAAGAGAGGTATTGAAGTTGATCCAGCTAAATTAAAATCCATAATAGAGATGCAACCCCTGAAAAATATCAGTCAAATGAGAACCTTACAAGGGAGAGTACGATCTATCAGAAGATTCATATCACAGCTTGCTGACATGTCATAACCTTTTACAAAAACATTACATAAAGGTGTCACCTTTGCATGGAATGAAGAATGTGAAAAGAACTTTGACCATATCAAGAAATATCTATCAAATCCTCCTATCTTGATGCCTCCTATTCATGGGAAGCGATTGATCTTATATGTCTCTGCAACAGATACATCACTGAGGGCATTGCTAGCATAGCAAGATGAGAACAAAAAGGAAAGAGCTATATACTATATCAGTAGAACATTGGTTACATATGAGAAGAACTATTCAATGATTGAGAAAGCTTGTCTAGCTGTGATCTTTGCATCATAGAAACTAAGACATTACATGTTAGCTCATACCACTCATTTGGTAGCTAAAATCAATCCACTAAAGTACCTACTAAGAAAAGTTGCCCTCACAGGTAATTGCTGATCAATTGGCGGAAGCACCATTATTTGATGATACACCACTACAAATGGAATTTCCAGATTCCTCTATCATGCATCTTTCTTCTAGAGAATGGCATTTTTTCTTTGATGGCTCCTACACACAAAATGGATCTGGAGTAGGCATATTGTTCATAACTCCCCAAGGATACTCAATACCCAAAGCATTTAGATTAAAGTTTCCTTGCACAAACAATATTGCTGAATATGAAGCCCTTCTTAATGGCATGAAAATAGCAATTGAGTGGAGAGTGACAGAGATACACATTCATGGAGACTCACAACTTGTTATCCATCAAGTCAATGATGTGTACCAAACTAAAGATGAAAAGCTCATTCCTTACAAAAGAATGGTAGATGATCTCAAGAAATATTTCATATCTATCACATTTGAGAAAATTCTTAGAACTGAGAACAAGGCTACCAATGCAATGGCAACATTATCTACTCTCTTATAGTAGCCTGAACATGAGCTATGCTATGAGTTCCTAGTGGAACCACTATCTTATCCTACATATGACTCCCCTGAAACCCGCATGATCTACACTATTGTAGGTTATGATTCATCCAGATACAAAAATCTTTTCTCCTATCTCCAAGACCAAATCATTCCCGATTCCTTTAACCGGTTTGAGAAACAAAACCTTATCTGCACTGCATCCCGATATGTCATCATTAGTAATGATCTATACAAACAAGGTCTAGATGGTATGCTACTTAGATGTTTAGAATAGGAAGAGTCTCAACATGCATTAGAGGAAGTCCACGAAGGTATATGTGGGTCACACTCAAATAGTTTAACACTAGCTCAAAAACTTATTAGGGCGGGGTACTATTGGCCTGAAATGGAAAAAGATGCAATCAAGTTTGCTAAGAATTGTCAAAAGTGTCAAGTACATGGCAACCTAATTCATGCTCTAGGGAGAGATCTAATTCCCTTTACTACACAATGGCCTTTTCAACAATGGGCTTTTGATCTTATAGGTGCTATCTATCCACACTCTTCTAACGGACATACCCATATAATCACAGCTACAGATTATTTCACAAAATGGGTAGAAGCAATTCCCTTAACACAAGCAATGGGGAAACATATATCTGTGTTCATTTTGAACTACATCATATGCAGATATGGGATCCCACATTCTATAATCACAGATAATGGGGGACAATTTAAAAACAAGGACCTAGATGATTTATGTGCCAAATTCAAGATTACACAACATTGGTCTTCTATCTACTATCCTCAAGGGAATGGACAAGCAGAGGCTTCCAACAAGAATCTATTGAAAATCTTGCACCGTACAGTTAATAAAATAGGAAGAGACTTGCATCTCATGATCAATCCAGCTCTCTGGGCCTACATAACAAGTATCAAAACACCCACTGGGGCTACACCATTCACTTTAGTTTATGGGTCTAAAGCAGTACTGCCTATTGAGGTTGAAATCCCATCACGAAGAATCAAAATGCATGGTCTAGTAACTGATGATGACTATAGAGTGTCTAGGTTGCAAGAACTTGAACTACTAGATGAGCGCAGACAAGTAGTGTATGATCATCTCAGAGTGTATCAAAAGAGAATTTCTAGAGGCTACAACAAGAAAGTTAGACACAGAATTTTAGGTTGGCAATCTAGTCTTGAGAGAGAATCCTAAAAATCAATCACATAGAGAACACAAGGGGAAGTTTGAACCCAACTGGCTGGGTCCCTTTGTTATCACTGTTACTTTTGTCTCTAGTGCCTATCAACTCTTAATGACTGAAGGAGAACAGCTTTGAGAACCAATCAACGTTCTCCATCTAAAAAAATTCTACACCTAGGGCATTCAGTATATGGTAAAATGTCTTGAAAAAATCTTAAAAATCTGAAAAAGTCCTAAAAAAATGAACATCTTGGTGAAAACCTAGCAATAGGCACCTTGATGATTCACAAAAAAAATCAAAAATTGAAAAATATCAAAAAAATTGAAAAAATGAAAAATACAAAAAAATGAGAAAAAGAAAAAGTGCCTCAGTGAAAACCTGGAAACAGGCGCCTTGGTAGCAAAAATAGAATCTCTACCAAGATGGTGAAAACCCAGAAAATAGGCCCCACTTCTTCAAAATGCTCCATCTATTAGCGCAATCTTGGTCTTTCCCAGCTTTCAGTCTTGCTTTAGTTTGTACATATCTCCCGGTTTGTTCCTGCTTTACTATTTTCAATAAGTCAGTCTGTAAACCAATCTGCTCAAGCATATGTATCCTATCAATGCTTAACACTTGGGGGTAATCAATGTCATATCATATGGTCTCTAGCATATCTTAGACATGTCATATCTAGTCAGAGTCCTTTGAAGCTTCATTTGAGTCAGTCAGTTAGTCTTGTCTCTAGAAAGGATTTTGCATCTACAACAACACAATCAAACACAAACTGAAAATGATCTATGCTTTTTCACGCTTTTATCTCCTTGTATGCTTACTGATTCACATTGAGATTTTTTCATATTGTGTCCCTTTGAGCTCTTCGATGATGTCCTTTATAGGATTTAGAGAGTGATGACTGGGGGCATAATCTTTTCTTTGTCTTCTGCTTGTATGTGAAAATCTAACTTTGGAAATTCTGGATTGATATGGTGTCCAACTGTAAGAGCCTCTATCTCAAATTGGATGGCCATGCGTACCTCAACCATTGATACCCAAAAAATTCAAGGAAGTTTGATCTAACTATTGTCTTTTTGAGTGAGTTCTTTCTCCTACTATGAAACACGATCTTGCCTAAGGATGTGAATGATAAAGGGTCACTAAGGGTAATTCACAGTGGATTTAGAATTATCTCTTGATTGTTTGCTTTATTTATCACACAAGGTGTATTCAGGCCATCATGACATTTATGTTTTGATGCTTATACAAATTGCTATATCAAAATTGACATGATATTCAGGTCATCCTAGCATTTGTGCCTTGGTGCTTATATCCAATCTGACATTCTAAAAATACAATCAATATTCATATGTCCAAGGTTGTTTGACTAGTGGATGTTGTATTGATTCTTGCGCATACAAATTGATACTCATATGTCTATGCTTTCATAGCTAGTGGGCATTGTATTGGTTTATCCAGTTACCTAAAAGTTCAATGATGATAACAAATCGACACATGATCAATGACTAGGTCCTAGGTCTTAGGTTGCATTTCATTTTGCATGTTTCTTTACATTTTGCACTTTGCATGATCTCACAAGATTGCTTGAAAACTTAAATGATTCTTCAATCACATTTTCAAATCTAACAAGAGCTGAATCCTACACAAAGGTCCCTCCAATGAAACAAGTAGAATCCTTTTTCGAGATCAAAATCAAAATCTGAGCTCATTCATATTGTAAACTGCTTGCATATTTGACCTTTAATCATCAAACAAATCCAGAATTCAACTTAACTGATTATCTAACATCAAACTATCAAAATTTCAACTTGGTCAACCATGGTCAACTCATGGTCAAACCTAGTCAAACTCGGTCTCCAGGACCTCTAAGCAATGCAGAATGCATTCTCAGATGTGCATAACCACTTCTCAAATCAATTAACATGCTTCTAAACCATTTAACGCTGACTTTTCTTCTCAGATTTCAATTTTAATCCCGAAGGGGGCATGGTATTGCACATCATTCAAGTCTGTAACTCAATTCTGTCAATCAATCTTTCATCAGTAATCAAGACAACAATCATGTCTAGTTGCTGATTCATCAAAAGTCCTCATCACTTGGGGAAAATCTATCATCACTTGGGGCATTTCAAATTCATCGAGATCCATATCAATGTAGTATTCTCCTAATCTTGTAAACTGTATCATCTTTTCGCAACTATCGGTTCATTAGTGTTATTTCCTTGGTGCTTCGGTAATTGAAGGGTTCAGATGTGATTCAATATAAGGACAATCAAGTCTAGAATCAGTCACTCACTTCTTCACAACCATAAGGTTCAGGATCAGGTGTTTTGACACTTTTTCTTCATTGGTTCATTGTTGTTATAGTGAACATTATCTTTGGTCATTCAAGACCTAGCATCATATCTTTCAATCAGTTCCTGTCTCAAAATCGGTTAATCTTTCAAATTAGTTTCATATCTTTATCATACATAGACTATCTTTGAACAACTGTGCTTTGCACAATAATTCAAAGAGGGGCAAAATGTAATACCCCAAAAATGGGCTATAGGTTCATTGACCTCCTACATCTTCAAATCAAATGAAATCGACATCGAAGTCCTAACCTAAGGCACATCTGAACATCATCGAATCCTCATTGATTATCCTAAAATCTGCATCAGGGAATATTCCTAGCAATATTCCTAATTATCTTAATTATCTTTAAATTAATGATTATTTGGCGATAAATCTTATTTATCCTAAAGTTTGATTAATTGAATATTCTAAATATTTAATTAATTAGATTTAATTCTGCCACTTAATTATTAAATCGAATTTAATCTTGTTTATTCCTAATTATTATTATTTAAATTTGGCAATAAATCAAAATTCCTATCATTAATTGGTTAAACTCTTATTTAATTGATTAAAGCAATTTGTCATATTTAATAATGTAATTTTGAATAAAAGTTTGATTAAATGATTGATTAACCCATAAATCAATTATTTTATTTCAAAAATTAGTTAAGTCGAGAATAAATCACTTTATTTTTAAATTAATTTATAATTAAATCATGCACAATCAAGAAAAGCAGGCAACTAGAAATTAACAATCAATTTTAAATTTAAACTCAACATCTGATGATGAGTTGGAATTTGATCTAAACTCTATTTTGAGTTAAAGCCTTGCTTTTGCATGATTTTTTTTGAGTTAATTATCTTTTGTTTTTGAAAACTCAAAAATCAACCTGAGTTTATCAAGAGTGATTTATGGATTTTTTTCCATGCACCTCCAAAGCCCTGGATTTCTATAAAATCAAGGCTTCAGCTCCTCATTAGAGATCCACAAATTTGCATCCTCACGCTGTCGAATTGGAGACTGAAGAATCATCTTTGCGAATCCAAGCTATTGTGAGATCATTCTTGTTTTTGAACATTGCATATCATTTAGAATATCATTGTTATATCAATTCATAGCATATCAGTTTTTCATTTAGCATAGATTCATATCAAGTTTTTATCATATTTGCATAGAAAAATAAAAAAAATAGATTAATTGCATTCCATTCATATCTAGATTTTGCATTCAAATCCTTTATTTAGGTGTCATCAAGGTCACTGATCTTGATTCCAATGTGAGAACATCATACTCGCACCTATTAGAAGGTAGTAAATCACCTGGTTAGTTTAGCTTTCAATACATTGCAGATTTCATTTTTGCTAACCTCTAATGTTTTACTGAAGTGTTGTGTCTACAGATTAGGTACCAAATTCACACACACAGCCATAGGGGATTTTTGTAGAGATTTTCTAGATGTTGAGATTTGCTAGAGTGGCTATATACTCATGCATATGCAGATGCAATTGTAACTCGTTCAAATTTGTATTTTACACTCCAATAGTAAGCTACCTCTTAGATATAATAGCTGGCTTTTACATTTTGGGCAGTGAGCCCCTTCGACAATGAGCCACCTAACAATGAGTCATCCCAACAGTGAGCCACCTATGCATTCTTGTTGCCTAGATTTTTGAAATGTCAAAATTTTAAAATTCTAAGGAATTTCCATTTTATTCGCAAAAATATATTGGAAACATTAAATTTTTGCAAAAAAAATTCTCAAACCTTAACTTTTTGCGAGTCTCAACTCCCAATCATGAACTTTTGGTGAGAATAATTCCCAAATCCCAACTTTTTGCGAGAATCTTTCTAAAATCTTAACTTTTCCCATTTCTTAAGCCCGAACTTTTCGCATCCACTTAACCATTTTTCTTTTGAAAGTTCAATTTCAAGAAATCAACAAGGACACAAATTTGAATGCTGAGTTTTAACATGGCAATGATGTATCCCTAGCTCGTGGGCTATGCAGTCAAAACACACAACTCACTGACTTTGGTGCTTGGACATGAGTTGGCTTAGTTCATCACTTCATGCAACCATGAGCTAGGGCACGACATAATAAATGGACTCAATAGCACCTCTACACATATGGAATAGTTTCAACAGTAGCATGAATGCTGCGAGCCACAGTCTATAGTAGTAGATTCAAACCGGCTCCCAACTAAGCACGGACCACATGCATTATGGAGGTAATCAAAGCAGAGAACAAAGCATAGGTAAATAAAGATAAAGATGTCATTCTTGGGTTGCACAATACAGAAGCGACGCTCGAAGTACCTGAGTGCATGATAAAGGGAAGAGAGGGCAACACAAAAAGAGGAGGAAGTGAAGTTTAAAATCATACCTTTCTCGGCCTTTTGGATTCTGAATGTACAATCCAGTAGATCCCTTTCACCGCAGAGATGCCTAGCCACAGAGATCTCCTCGTCCAATGGCTGCAAAAAACCCTCTCACCGCAGAGATGCCTAGCCGTAGAGATCTCCTAGTCCAACGGCTGCAAAAAACCCTCTCAGCGCTATTATAGAAATGACCAACATTTTCTTTTCTTTTTTTTTCTTATATCCCATTAATGTCGCAATTGCGATGCTGTCGGGGTATAATTGAAAAAAAAAAAAAGCCAAAAAGACATAACATTTACCCACCGTTGCAAATTGCCATCACAATTTAACCCCAAATGTATTAGTGTATCCAAAAGACCGCAAAGGTCCACCAACAAAAAATAAAAAAATAAAATGTGGGTTCCTAAATCCCTCATTGAAGAAATGCATTCAAAAGAATCACAGAAGGAAGAAAAATCAAAGAATATGTGGATTCCCAAGTCATTGTTGAAAGACTTGAACACAAAAGAAAAATCAAAATTGACATTCAAGCTTCCAAAGGCTTCCATTCCATCTCCTTCCAAACATCCTTCATCTTCCTATATCCCAAAATCCACTACCTCAAAAAGATCCTTACCTCCGTCACCTATTGTTCCTCCATCATTCCAACACTCTTCAAAGTGTGTCAAAGTTGATCTTGCCAACATTCCCATCTAGAACATACCTTCTTATCCTCACATTCATGTTCCAATGCATACTTTCCATACTTCCATCCCTCTTATCAATATCTTTGAGCATCCTGGTCATACCCATGGTTTATTATAGCATACCTTTCAGAGGAGCATTGTCCAAAGATTCCAATGTTGGGAAAATATTGAAAAATACAAAAAAAGAGAAAAAGAAAAAAGGAAAAAAAAAGTACCTTGGTGAAAACCTAGCAATAGGCACCTGGGTAGCAAAAGTAAAGAGAAACAAATACCATGATGAAAACCTGGCAAACAAGCGTCATGTGTAATTCTTCCTTCTTACACTCTACACTTGGGGGCAAGTTTCATCCATGTCATCCTCCATCTTCCTATCATTTACCTCACTTTCATCCATATGTCCTCTCTCACCTTCATCTTGACAAGGTTGAACACATTCATGAGCATTAAGTATCTTGACATCCGTTATCCTTGCCATCATCTTATGTACTTGTTGCATCCATGTTACCCTATCATGATCTTTCTTATCCCAAATTCACCTTAATTATTCCTTGACAACCTTTCCATAATCCCAAAACATCCCTTCATAACCTCCATCATCCCTTTACCCAGATTGTGTTATCTTGTCCACTTCTTACCCAAATTGACCCCTTGGTCTTGATCAAAATGAAGAACTTAAAGTACAAAAAAAAAATGTTATAAAAAACTTCTTGACATGTCCACTTCTTTTGGATCCCTCATTTTCATGACAGCAGATCATTATCCTATAGGCTATCTAGCACCGCATCATTGGCTTCCATATGCTATCCAACACCACATCATTGGCCTATATTGAGATATCATTTTTTCCTTAGCTTGGGTAATCTTGAGGAGATAGTCCTATGGGTCACATTCGCATGCTTCATCCATCATGGCCTTTCCATCTCTAATCCAACAACTTGAAAATCCATCATTCATGTCCTATATCTTGCTAGACATCGGGAGCAAACCAAGGTGATCTTGTTCAAGAGTTGGTAATTTCTAGCATAAAGTGCTTTGAGCTACATCTGGCATGAACCGAGTTTTTATAATATTTTGGGAGTTTTCCCAAGTCCAACATGTTTCCTATCCAATCAGGGGCATTTGATCTTAATCAACAGATTTCAACAAACAGGCATCGATTCACATGAAGTAATGCATTAAACTCAAATGGCTTCAAAAGTGCAACATTTAGTCACATCAGAGAAAGAGATCAGAATTTCAGAAGAGAGAAGAAGATTTTCGTGAACCTTTGATGGATATCATTGTTCACTAACCAAGAATTTTGAATACCACAACTTGATCCATGAGCCTTCATTGACTTTATTATTCAGGATTAAAAATTGACACAACATTTAAAAGATCAGAATGCTTGGAAATACTTTTTGAAAATCATGAAACAATGCAAAACACTTGAAGCTTTATTTTGATGATCTTTACTTACATTGACTTTTATCACATCTTTTTAACTAATCGATGATGTTTTGACTAGATTGGTGATGATGGAGACATGATATTTTTCTTGCCTTTGAGTGACTATCTTGAGGGATATCCAACAACTTATGTGAATTCGTCTAACGACATGGTCATCAAAGAACCATCGAGGACTTTCATATAGGGTGGAGGTTTGACCTTTGTTTGTGTATGCAACATTGAATCTGATGAAACTAGTATTCATACTCTCATAGTTGGTTTATTCGACTAGTGAGGGTTGTACTAGTTCAAAAAGGAGGTTACCAAATGTGATAAAAAGTGGTATTCATATCATCATGTCAGTGGGCAGTGGTGATTGTATCGACTTTTTGGTCCCAAATGCTCAATGATGAAAATATATCCTCAAGGCATTTATTTGCTAAAAGCTAGTGACACTTAGGTTAAATGCATTATCATTGAAGGTTAATTGCATTATCATGAAAGGTTAATTGCATTATCATGTTAGATTAATTGCATGTGACTTTTTGTTCGTAGTATTTTTCCAAGGGAAAAGGGGTTCATTCAATCAAAACCTTGATCAATCATAAAATGGGTCATTCAATCAAGAACCAAGGAAAGTCCATAAATCATAAGTGTCCATAATATCAAAGATCCATGAAGTCTGTCTAATCAAAGATACAATGTCATCAAAGTGATACATCCAAGTCCTGATCAATAACTGAAACATGATACAATATTAATAAACTAAAGGAGCTCCATAATCAATCATCTCAATAACCTGTACTCTAGCTAGATCAAACCATGACATAAATCCAAATATCCAAGAAAGCTAAGGTCCGTATATATATCATTTATGGAAATGTACCTGTTTGGAAAATCAAGGGAATCATATCAATATTCTATATCAGTGAGTCATTTTACGTTAATCAATCCTATCAAAGTATCAAAGCAATCACACCCAGTACCATTTGTTCATGTCTCTGTATCCTGAGAATGAAGCAGCAGTATCCTACCCATCAGAACTATCCTATCAGATTGACAAATCACATTCATTGGTACCATATCCTGATATCCTAATCACTTGTTTCTCTTAACTACAACAGACTTATCTATCTTGGATATACAAATTGCAAGTCGTGGCATATCATCAATATTTTTCAGAAATGAAAACATATTGGACCAATCAATCAAAATCTTTCAAATCAAGGAATCAATATGTTTTATTTCTAAGGGGGCATCAGAGTATCAAATTGGCATCACATCAAAAACATTTATCAGTGGGGCATATCATATCAGGTTATCATATCAGTATCATATCATATCAGTATCATATCATATCAGTATCATATCATATCAGTATCATATCATATCAGTTTCATATCAGGAGGCAAATCAGTATCATATTAGTTTATCATATCATATCAGGTAGCATATCACTATCAGAGATAGTATCATATCATCATACCAACTATTAGAGGTATCAAGGAATCATAGAACCAGGACCAGAATCAGAGCATCATACCAAGGGAATCTTTGAATCGAAGTTCTTCGCACATCGACTCAAAGAGGGGCATTTGTAGACATGAAAAATTGGCAAAATGCTTAAATCAATCAAAAGGTGCAATCAAATCATCAAAATAGCATGAAAAATCAATAAATGGAACAAAGGCAATTCAAATCAAAGGAAAATTCAATTAATGACATAGTTGTTGGAATGAAAAATCAAAATGAACATCTTACCCTTCATGGCTAAATTTAATTACTTTAATTAATTAATAAAATCATAATTTCCCTCAACAAAGCAAATTGGAGACAGAATGGACACAAATCACTCACTTTTGTTAAAATGGTCCAGCCTTTTGAGACCATTTAAATGATTGTCCCCCCATTTATGGACAAAGCAAAGCCAATTGACCTTACCCAAGCATAACCATGGTTATCTCACTCTACCCCCCTACCCTTGGGAAAATCCTATAAATAGAAAGCATTTTGAGGCATTAACCATCCACTCCATATCTTTGAATTGTAGAAAAGCTCTTGTAATTTGCATCCACACCATTCACTTATCAATTTTCATTGCTAATTAGCTTAAATTGCTTGATCATTTGTAGATTCTTTATCAAATAGAGCTAGAATTTGATAGATTAATCTAGTTTTCTTATCATTCTTAGTTCAATTCTCGTAATTAGAGTGTCACTAGTGAGGATTTGCAGCTGAGAGCCTTATTTACCACTTCAATTTAGAGAACCATGAGATATTTAGCTTAATTTGTACATTATTTAGATCAGTTTGCTCTAATTAGTGTAAATTCGCTTTTAAACTTGTTATTTCATGAAGGTGTATAACTCACACACACAACCATTCGTCAACCCATTCCTTTGACTCACACCCATCCCAATCTTCATCTACACATGATGAACAAAAGCACACCATATGTCATGTGTGGATACTCCATGAACCTGCATTATAACTTCTAAAAGAGTATAGCTCACTCGATCCTATCAATGTACAACAATCCTCATATGGTGCAATGTTAGTTTCATCCATCAACCAAAAAAATCTATGAACTGTAGACTCACCTTCATTACTTGGACCCATTGTAGGGTTACACCATTGGACAATACATCTCACATCTGACAATGTTGCTTTCTCTTTGTACTTTAATTCTTCACGTGCTAAGGCTCTTTTAATACATGCACTTGCGCCATCATGCCCTCCCTTTCCATGATCGGCCTCTGTGAAATTCCACATATATTGAATTCCAGTAATCTTATGCATCCTACACAACCAATAAAACATTCGAGAATTCTTGAATTGGGATGCACAATTATCTGACCAAATGACATGTCTATGATATTTTATGCCCCTATTTGCCAAATGACCATAAAAGAGTTGAAAGCAATCATGTACAAACTCTGTAGAATGTGAGCGATCATCACTGATATAAAAATGATACTCCCTCAATATCTTCCTGTTCTCCTCTGTACTGTCTAGTGCATGCATGAATGCTATATGAACAATTATAGCAACCTGTTGAGAGCTGTAATACTTTGCTTGCACCTCATTTTGTGGTTGTAGTGTGTAGTTCTCTGTAAAGTCCACAACTAAAAAAATGGTATCAAGTGGGAATGTGTCCTTGCACAATTTGAATTACATATCCAACCATCGTGCTCTATGTGTATGCCTTGCATACTCATAAATAATTCTTTTACAAAAAATGTCCATGAACTGATACACTGGAATTTTTTCAATTACTAAATCACATCTTTTAGCCTCTTTTGCATCTTTTAGATTGTATGTCACGGTCTTATATTTTCCAAATTCCACTATTTCATTATCGATTGCATGAGTACTCTCCATATATTGACAAATTGGAAAACGTCACAAACCTCCGCAATCTATGCATGTACCATTCAAGCATGAGAGCTTGTAAAATTGTTGACCATCTTCTCTTTCACATAAAATGGTAGATATTAATTCCCTTGAAGATCTATGTGGGACATTTATGTTACAATCCTGCAAAACATTGTTAGAGTGCAAACCTACACATATATTCCTATAAACTTCAAAATGGTTAGAAAATTCAATATGTACCCTACAACAACAAGTTGTGCATGTGTGATTTATCTTGACATAAAAAAGTTTACACATTTCAAAATATCTCTAACTAATTTTAATTTGAGGATACATATGCATAAATTTTGCAAAGAATTATGTCTGAGCTAAATCCAAAAAATGTTTTGGATGTGGAACACGAATTCGACTACCAATCCTCCTTCTTACAACATATCTTTGATTAGGAGATAACTGTGTATTATTCTTCCAAAATTATTCAATCAAGGATTTCAAAGCTTCAACAATTGCTTTATCTTTTCATGGTAGTCTACCAGAAAATGCCCATAACTCATTACTATTTGGATCTTCCACTCTTTGACACCTTCCTAGGGCTCTCATTAGAGACTATCTACTTATTTTCAATGTTTTGCTTGTCTTTCTAATGAGTTGAGATTTCTTCATTTGAGTGCTTACTATCATTGATGTAAGTACACGTTGTGTGACATTACTATCTTTCATGTGTGATGTAGAACCCACACTCTCATATGCAGTCACTAGATTCTTTACAATAGTTTTTTCACTTGACTCATCCATCGTTCTTAGCCCAAGAATCTTCATGATGGGCCTAAATTTTAGATTTCTCATCATTTCAACAAATAGTTGACATCTTCCTATCATGTTTAAATTCTCAAAAAATGATCTCCAAATACGATTAACATTTCTTTGACAAGTACACTTGGGAATCTTGTCAGGCATTGCTTGCAAAATGTTAGTATCAATATCAATCAAATATTTTGGCTTTCTATATTTAATAATTCTAGGAGCATCAAAAACATTATGTGTGAATTGCGTACCATCTTGAGTGCCTTCAACATGAGACGATGTTGTGCCTACACCTTGGGATGTAGATAATGGTGTGCCTTCAACATGAGACGATGTTGTGCTTACACCTTGGGATGTAGATAATGGTGTACCTTCAACATGATAGAAGAGTGTGCCCGCACCTTCAAAAGTAGACAATAGTGTGCCTTCAACATGATACATTGGTGTGCCTCCACCTTCGGAAGTAAAAAATGGTGTGCCTTCAACATGATACATTGGTGCACCTCAAACATTGGATGATGATGTCTCTTGAACTTTGGAACTCGTAGATGATGTCCCCGCATCTTCATAATTCAATTGTCTCATTGCATGCAAGTTTCTCATTCGTTGTCTTTTTTATTCCAATTCCAATTCTCTCTTACTTTGTATTGATATTTCATGTTCCTCATCCAGAGAAAAATATTCTTCTATGGTATCTAATTTTTTTTGTTCATGAAGTTGTCTCATTCTTTCCCTTTTCTTCTCTTTATCTCTTTCATGCTCTTCCGGTGTTAAATTATTTGCTCGTTTCCTTGGCATGATGATGATTTCTACATATGAATTGATTACAATTTTAAAAATATAATATAAATGTAAAACAATAAGTAAAATTATAATATAAACCTCTTACAATATGACAAATTATAATATAAATTTATTACACTTATATCAAATTATGTATTCAAGAACAAGTCTATATCATACCAATTATAAACCAAAACACTCTTTATTCACATTTGATATGTAAAAAAACAAAAAACTTACATCAATCAATAAATTTATCCTCAATAAATGACTTTCACGATGGTGCAAAGTGAAAACTTGTCACTATGGTGCAAAATGATGTTGATTTGTCACTATCAACACCATGAAAAGTGAAAACTTGTCAGAGAAAATGCAGAATTCAGACAGCATAAGAAAAGGTGGGCCTCTTTCATGAGATCCTTGGCAAATAAGACCATTTCTTCTAGTTTTACATAGCTCGAGCACACTATAGGGCGTATGCCCTATGAAAAACAAAAAAAAAATGTTATGCATAGTCTTAAATAGGGCGTGCGCCCTATAGCACACACACCCTATGTAAAATAAGAAAAAGGGAGAAGAGAGAGAGAGAGAGAGAGAGAGAGAGAGAGAGAGAGAGAGAGAGAGAGAGAGTAGGAGAGAAGGGGAAGGAGAGATAGAGAGGGGGAAAGGGGGAGAGTAGGATAGAGAGAGAAGGATAAGGGGAGAGAGAGAGAGAGAGAGTATGGGGGAGAGAGGGAGAGAGAGATAGAGAGAGAGAGGGTGAGAGGGTGATGAGAGAGGAGAGAAGGGAGAGAGAGATATAGAAGGTCAGAGTGAGAAGGTGATAGAGAGAGAGTGATAAGGGGGAGAGAGGGAGAGAGAGAGAGTGATAAGGGGAGAGAGAGAGAGAGAGAGAGAGAGAGAGAGAGAGAGAGAGAGTATGGGGGAGGGAGAGAGACATAGCTCTCTCTCTCTCTCTCTGCCTCTATCTCTCTCCCTCTTTCTCTCTCTCTCTCTCTTCCTCTCACTTTGACTATTTCTCATCACTATATGAATCTATATCTTACATAGGGTGCACGCCATATAGCGTGTGCACACTATGTAAATTTATCATAAATTTTCCTAGTGCACACACCCTATAGGGCGTGTGTGCTTTAGAGTGTGCACACTTTAGGGCATGCACGCTTTGTAAATGATTTGAATTTACCAATCCTAAGGCTTTGATTTTCCTTGGAGATCCAACCCAAAGGCTTGGATGATTGAAATAGGCCTGAGACGTGTTTTCCAACAGACATACAAAAAAATGACATCTTTTTTTGTGTGCTCCTCATCAGGTTTACTCATGGCTCAAGAACGTAAAAATTAGACGATGTGATATTGTAGATCTCTCCGTTAGCTATCTAAGCATATAATTTATTTTGAATTCTGATTATTTTAAGTTTTTCAACTCTAATTTCTTTTGTGTGTCCATTTTTTGTAAAAAACCAACATGCAGTATTTTGGGCATAAATTTTGGCTCGTTCATCAAATTTTGCAATAAGTTACATCTTTAGAAACTAGACTCCATTCTACACACTTTTAAAAAAAATTGATTTTCGATTAGTTTAAATGATTTCTAGGGGGAGCACACAAAAATTTTATGTTTTCAGAATGTGTGCACTTCGTAAATTCATCAAAAATTATACATTCATAAAAAATTTACCAAAAAAATCTAAGATAAACTATGTGGTGTTAGCTAACTTTTCACTGGCGCGATTAAAAAAATTCAAAAAAAAAGTGAACATTTTAGGGGGAGCACACCAGACGCTATGTTATATTTTTGGACAAAAAATAGGACCACTTTTTTGTGCTCCCCCTTTTTGAGGGCCTTAATCTGCACCATTTTCAAAATAAGTTAGTAGTTTAGGAACTAGATTCAGAGTATTACAACTCTTGTTTTTGTCGCATCTTAAAATTTTGAGTCTAATTATCTTCAATTTCTTGTTGAAGTTTAGAGTTTGCCGATTTCAGGAAAAAAGTGGCATCTTATACCCCCTTTTTGGTACCACATCTTTGTGCACTTACCTATAAGAAAGGTGCTAATGAGCACCATTTTTTAATTGAGCATTGTAATGGAAATGATCCTGATAGGGAATGATTAATCACCAAGTAGGCATTGACATCATTAAAAATCATCTTAACATGTACAAAAATCTTAGGTCCAAAACCCAACCATTGAGGCATCTTAATAATAAAGCTCCAATGCATTCTATCATATACTTCATCAAAATCAAGCTTAGTGAGTGAAGTATTTTGTCTTGTTTATTGAGCCCATTCACTAGTTTCCCAAGGTAACATCTGTACATACCAGGCATCCTCCTGTTGTATGGATTCCCAAATACATATAGAAAACTTCAACTCAACTTCCCCAACCTCTCTGGTCAGTTAGAGGGATTAGTTAAGTGTTTTGGCATTAAAATCCTAACTTCCCTCCTAAATGGCTACTAACCATTATGTTTCAAACATTTGAAAATTTAAACTATGAAAAGTAATTTAAAACCTTGTAAATAGGAATTTAAGAACTCCAAAGGTTTCCAAACACCTAGGAGACTTAATTGCATCATTCCTATAATCCTAACTACCCTAATCACCCTTGGACACTAATGGTCCATATTACATCCAAATGACCCTTACAAAGTTATAATTAAAGTCCATACATTTGAATGCCATTTCATGGAATTAAAACATTATAGGTGACAATACATGATAATTAATGTGATTTATATCTTTTAGAATCCCTTTGACCTCGTTTTCCCTTTGATCCTCATTAGGTGTCTTCAATGTCTTGAATATCTTTATAGCTTTCTTGTTGATCCTTGGTGCCCCTGCACCAATTAGTTTCATGTTGCCTGCACCATCCAAACAATGCTACTTCTGCCAAGAAAAATTTGTTAGCATGTCGGCTTTCAAAAGATGGTTGATTGTCCAATGGTGAGGGTACTCCACCATTATTCAGATTTGTGTTCCATGATCTTTTATGGTATCCTTGATTGTTGTTTCGATACCTAGAATTATTTTCCTAATAACCTTGATTGTTATTCTACTATCCTTGATTGTTATCTTGATTATGTCCTTGATGATTCTCCTGATGAGCTGGAGTATTCCCTTGATATCCTCGGTTATTAGCTTGATGTGACTAATAATTCCTTTTTGATTTCTACAATTAATTATTCTGATTCCTGAGGTAAGTAACCTCAGTAGACAACTTCTTTACTTGGTCAATCAAATCCTTCATCTCATGTCATTCTTCTTGAGTCCTTGTTGAAGTTGTTTTCTAAATATAGATGGGTTGCAAAGACATTTCTTTAGATATCTGAGCTCCTAGATGCATGTACTAGCTAATTGGAAGGAGCGTGAATGAGATTAAAAGCATGAGCATAGTTCAACATCCCTTGATTCAATGTGTTAGCATTTCCAAAGTAGCTAGGTGCTCCAATAGTCATTGCTGGTGACTGTAAACTGACCCTCTCAGCCGTTGCTGGTGACTGTGAACTAAACTGTTGGGAGCTGAATGAGTCTTTTGGATGAACATAGAAGTGAAACAATCTAACACCGCATAGTAAATAGATCTCGCAACATCATCATTTATGTGGAAAGGATCATTTAGCCATGATTAAGCCCTCTGGAATTTGTTATTGAAAGCACCAATTGGTTCACGTATCTCAATGAATTTCCTATACAATTTGGCAAGGGTGATAGGCAATCTAAACTTCCCCAGGAATGCATCCTTCAGTTCTTGCCATGTCTGAATTGAATTCAGGGGTAAATTAATAACCATTAAAATGCTTCTTCTCCTAGCGAATAAGGGAACAATCGACATGCCACATCGTCATCTTGAACAATTCTATTTTGTAGAGCATCTTCAAAAATCTTTATGTGTTCATCAACAGTGCAGTTAACATCATTCACAAAGACTTGGAGCATAAATGCTTAGGATTCTTCAACATATTATTGTAAGAAATAAATGTTGCAATAGGTGATGCAATTTGCGGGCACCATTGTTGTGCCATTGCTAGAACTTGTTGTTGGATGATTGCAGGTACAATAACAACTTGTATAGGTATTTGTACTATCATCTATTGAATTCGTGTAACTGTTTGTTGAACTCCTTGAGTGGTCCCTTGTGTCTGATGTTGTTGTGGCGGAGTTTGAAATAGTCTTGTAAGCTCGATTAAACTTGGTGAATTCTAACTTGTACATGCTTCTTTCTTGCCTCGCCTAGGCTTTGGACCGAATTTTAGTTCTTGTACAGTTCTTTTTCTCCCAGAGTGGATATCAAGATTCTTCGGTGTAGCTCAGGCGAGAATGAATTAATGCTCTCTGTTATGTGAAATCTACTTAATCTCTTCTTATAAGTGTCAAAGGTTGTTGATTCCTCTAAATTACCAATGCTCTTTGAACAACTACTTCAATCCTTTGAACCTTATCTTCTTCTTCTTCTAACACAAAGCTCACCATATACTCAGTTGGACTTCTCTTAACTTTCTAGGCGAGAGAGTTCAGTCCCGCGATCATGTCTTCATCTTCGTCTCCAAATTTGAGATTAGGATGTAAGACTGGTATGTTCACTCTATATGGAAGCACCATTTTGATTCATGATGTAGAAGATCTCTATAATCTCTGAGTGTTAAGCCCTCCTTCTAGCACCATTTTCTGTTGATGTGTGTTTTCTTTTTTCTTAATCTGTAAGTCTCTGCACTGTTAAGCGTGTTTCAACATCTGTAGTGAAAAATGTCTCTAATTATTCCCTAACCAAGGAGAATCTACGCTAGGAACTCATGAAGATATGTGTGGGGATCTTCTCATTTCATTCCTTCATCACTGCAAGTGTGCACTCAAGATGTGCAACGATGACTCATAAACATTTCGTAGCAATGTAAGTTTGAAGAAAACCCACCAAATGACTTCTTGAAGTGTCGTGACTAGGTGTCTGATCAATGATGGATGTGTACATGATTCCCTGAGCTCAATTTTTTTGAGATTTATAGTTATAGCTGCATAGATCAGCTAGAAGGAAAAGCAAAACAAATCTGGGCAGATTATACAGATAAATTACAAAGCAGCAAAAAAGAACAGAGCATTACAAAAATAAACTTCTATTCATTATTTTGTTAACTGCTAGAATTGATTATCAATTACCATATACAAATCTCAGAAAAAAAGACCATTTGTGCTTACGTGGCAATAAACTTAGGAACTGACTGATACTTTAGCAACTGATTGACAGTCAACTAATAGTTAGAGCGGTGGATCAGAAACCTAAGTTTGGGCATAGAAAAATGAGTTTAATAACCTTAGTTTGGGGTAGTAAAGGCTAGATCAAACCTAACAACAAGAGGTAACCAAAATCTATGCATGGTGAACTAAAGATTGAAGATGGAATTAATCACAACAACCCCCCTTAATTCTAACTAAAGAGAAAAGAAAGCCAAGGAAGAGAAAGAGGAAAGAGGGAAAACCCAGTGGGAAGAAAATGCCCCCCAAAAAAAAAGATTCTAACAAATTAAGAAAACTACTATGTTACAGTTCCTTTCACCCCAAGAAGATCTCGAAGAAAGTGAAACTTCTACTCAGTGAATGTCTTCAAGAAGATGTCAGCAATCTGGTGAGACGTGGGACAATACTGCAAATCTATGATGCCATCATTAATCAAATCTTGAATGTAGTGCATGTGTATCTCGATGTGTTTAGTCCGTTGTCACTGTATTGGATCTCTACAAACTACCAATGTACTCTGATTGTCACACCAAATGAGAGTTGGATGATTAAAAGAGATACCAAGCTTAGTCAGGAAGTTCTGCAACCAAATAGCCTGAATGGTGGGTATATGCACAAAGATGGGGGACCAAAAAGATGCCACTTTTCTTTTTGGTCCCAAATCATGCATAGCGCTATGCACTAAAGGGCGCACACCCTATGGCTTGGCAATCCAAAACAAAGCACGTGAGTCAAATAGGATGCACGCACTTTGGAAACCCCAAAATTTCCACCCCCCATGCGTCCTATGCAAAGCCAAAAAAGTGTAATCCATATTCTTACATAGCGCGCTATGAAAAACTAGAAAGAGAGAGAGAGATAAGGGATAGAGAGGGCGATAGGGGAGAGAGAGAGAGAGAGAGAGAGAGAGAGAGAGAGAGATAGAGTGAGAGAGAGAGAGAAGGCGGGGGTATACAAATACTAAAAAATATAACATCTAAAACTTTTAGGATGTTTGGGATAGGTTCCAGCTTCATAGGACGTTTAAGATGCAGATTCTAGATTCAAAAAATTCAGACTTAGCCAAATTTCAGGATTCAGCAAGCCATTTCGCAGGGTTACCTCCCACAATCCACATGGATTTCTAAGGTCAAACTGAAGTTGACAAAAGGATTCCCAAGGTTTTTAACTCATTTATCACAAATCACTTGGTTTCGACCCCATCTCTACGACAGACTTAGCTTAGCTCTCACCCAAATCTCTCTCTCTCTCTACTCTCTCTCTATCTCTCATCTCTCTCCTCATCTCTCTCTCTCCTCTCTCTCCTCTCTCTCTCTCTCTCTCCCTCCCTCCTCTTATCACCCTCTCTCTCCCCCTTATCTACTCTCTCTCTCTCTCTCCGATCACTCTCTCTCTCCCCCTTATCTACTCTCTCCCTTTCATTACTCTCTCTCTCTCTCTCCTCCGATCATCCTCTCTCTCCCCCTTATCTACTCTCTCCCTTTCATTACTCTCTCTCTTTGTCTTATCAGATCACCCTCTCTCTCCCCATACTCTCTCTCAGAGAGAGAGAGAGGGTAATGAAAGAGAGAGAGTAGATAAGGGGGAGAGAGAGGTGATGTGAGGAGCGAGAGAGAGAGAGAGAGAGAGAGAGTAATGAAAGAGAGTGAGAGTGAGAGAGAAGGGAGAGAGAGAGTGTGAGATAAGGGGAGAGAGAGAGAGAGAGAGAGATTTGGGTGAGAGCTAAGCTAAGTCTGTCATAGAGATGGGGTTGAAACCATGTGATCTGTGATAAAATGAGTTAAAACCATTTGGGAATCCTTTTGGCATCTTCAGTTTGACCTTAGAAATCCATGATGGATTGTGTGAGGTAACCCTACCGAAGGCTTGCTAAATCCTAAATTTGGCTAAGTCTGGAATTTTTCGAATCTAGAATGTGCATCTTAACTCCTATGAAGCTGGAACCTATCCCAAACATCCTGGAAGCATTATAATTTTATAATTTGTACAAATATAACTTAAAGTATAAGAAATTAAATAAATCAAACTTATACTTAAATGTTATATATTGTATAAATGACCCTCTTTCTCTCTCATCACTATTTAAATCTATGACTTAATAGGACGCATGCCCTATTGAAATCTATGACTTTCATAGGGGGCACATGCTATGAAATTCATAGATTTAAATAGTGCGCATGCCCTATTGAAATCTATAACTTTCATAGCGCGCTATGAAAGTCATAGATTTAAATAGTGCGCATGCCCTATTGAAATCTATACTTTCATAGCGCGCTATGAAAGTCATAGATTTAAATAGTGTGCACGCCCCATTGAAATCTATGACTTTCATAGCATGTGCGCACTATGAAAGTCATAGATTTAAATAGTGTGCAGGCCCTATACAACGTGTGTGCTTTGTAAAGCATTTGAAATTACCAATTCTAAGGCTTGGATTTGCCTTGGAGATCCAACCCAAAGGCTTGGATGATTAAAATAGGCCTAAGAAATGTTTTCTAGTAGACATACAAAAAAATGACATCTTTTTTTTGGTTGTGTGTTCCTTGTCAGGTTTACTCGTGGTTCAAGAACGTAAAAATTAGACGACGTGATATTGCAGAGCCTCTCTATTAGCTATCTAAGCATATAATTTATTTTGAATTCTAATTATGTTAAGTTTTTCAACTCTAATTTATTTGTGTGTATGTCCATTTTTTGTAAAAAACCAACATGCAATATTTTTGGCATAGATTTTGGCTTGTTTAGCGAATTTTGAAACAAGTTACATTTTCGAAACTAGACTCCATTCTACACACTTTAAAAAAAAGAAATTTTGATTTTTGATTAGTTTTAAATGATTTATAGGGGGAGCACACCTAAATTTCATGTTTTTAGATGTGTGCACTTCGTAAATTCATCAAAAATTATACGTTCATCAAAAAATTACCAAAAAAAATCTAGGATAAACTATGTGGTGTTAGCTAGCTTCTCATCAGAGTGATAAAAAAAATAAAAATAAAGTTAACATTTTAGGGGGAGCACACCAGATGCTATGTTATGGTTTTGGACAAAAAACATGACCACTTTTTGTGCTCCCCCTTTTTGAGGGCCTTAATCTGCACCATTTTCAAAATAAATTAGTAGTTAGAACTAGATTCAGAGTATTACAACTCTTGTTTTTGTCGCATCTTAAAATTTTGAGTCTACTATCTTCAATTTCTTGTTGAAGTTCAGAGTTTTCTGATTTCAGGAAAAAAGTGGCATCTTATACTCCCTTTTTGGTCCCCCATCTTTGTGCACTTACCTTGGTAATATTGACTGCACCTCTATATTCATCCTCTATAGATGATAAAGCAATAGAAGATTGCTTCTGACTTGACCAACAGATGGCACTAGATCCCAAACTGAGAACATATCCCAAAGTGGATTTGCGATCAATGCTATCACCAGCCCAATCAGAATCAGTATAGCCAATGAGATCCAATGTACATCCAGCTGAATAATGAATCCTATAGTTAATGGTTCCCTGAACATAGCGAAGTATATGCTTGGCAGCTTTCTAATGTAGCTCATGAGGCTCCTGTATGTATCTAGAAACAAAACCCACTGCATATGATAGATCTAGATGAGAGTGAGTGAGATAGAGAAGACTCCCCACAAGTTGACGGTAGAGTGTGCAATCAACCAATGGTGTATCCTTGCCATCCTCAAGCTTGACTCCTGGTAGGAAAGGTGTGGTTGCTGGCTTACAATCACTCATGTGAAATTGAACCAAAAGATCTCTTGCATACTTGGATTGAGAAACTTTGACACCTGATTCATTTTGGCTGATTTCAAGACCAAGAAAAAAGTTGAGGAGACCCATGTCTGTCATAGAAAATCTATCATGTAAATTTTCTTTGGTTGTAGCAATGGTTGTGGTTGAACCACCTATTATTAGCAAATCATCTACATAGAGGACTATGAGAAACAAAGAGTTAGATGTTCTCATCATATAAACATTTGGATCAGATTTGCATCTTATGAAATTTTGAGACAAAAGATAAGAATCCATTTTAGCATACCAAGCTCTAGGTGCTTGCTTGAGGCCATAAAGTGACTTCTTGAGCTTGCATACCAATGAGGAATCATGTACATACTCATGTGGCTACTCCATGTAGATCTCTTCCTCAAGATCACCATGAAGAAATGCATTCTTCACATCCATGTGATGAATCTCCCATTTTTTTGTTGTTGTAATACAAAGAGCCAATCGAATGGAGTCCATTTTTTCCACAGGAGAAAAAGTCTCATCATAATCAATGCCATGAACTTGCTGAAAACCTTTGGCTACCAACCTTGCTTTGTATCTACTCACTTGACCATCTGTTGATCTCTTTGTTCTGTAGATCCACTTACACCTTACAAGCTTGCGATTAGATGGAAGTAAAACTAAGTCTCAAGTTTGATTTGCAATTAGAGAATCATACTCCTCATCCATAGCTGCTTCCCAATGAGGATTTCCTATGCCTTCTACATAAGTTTGAGGATCAAATCCTTGAATCACATAATCATGCATTGGCTTGATTGGATCAATAGCTGAAAATGCATGAGGAGCAGCATATATATCAACCAAGCTCCTTGTTCTTTGATTTCTCACTGGAGATATTGAAGCATCACTAAAAGCTCATGTTGGAATTGGTTATGGATCTGCATTTGCATAGGGATGCATGTGCTCATCTGATTCAAATTCAGAGGAATCTAAAATTGGATCAGAATGATCGCATGTATCATCCGAAGATGTATGCATGACAATTTCATCAAAATAGACACTCCTCTCAATGAAGAGCATTTCTGTAGAAAGATCAAGCAATCTGTAGCCCTTTGTACCATCTAGATATCCAATGAAGATGCATTCTTTTCTTTGAGGCTCTAAAGCCTTCCTCTTTTCTATAGGAATGAGAGCCCATGCATGCGATCCAAAAATACGAAAATGTGTAACTTCTGGTTGTATGCCACTCCATGCTTCAAAAAGAGTTTTTCCTGTAATAGATTTATGAGTAGATCTATTTTGTATGTATGAAGCATAGCTGATTGCTTTAGACCACAATTTAGAGGGAATGGATCTAGCATGCAACATGCAACTGGCCATCTCTTTCAATGATCAGTTCTTCCTCTCAGCTACCCCACTCTGTTGTGGAGTGTAAGGAACTGTGTTCTACAACTATATTCCACTTCATCACAAAGATGTTGGACATCATTGTTAACATACTCCCCCCCATTATCTGTGTGGAGGATCTTGATCAATTTCTCAGATTGCTTCTCTGCATGAGCTTTGAAAATCTTGAGATTCTCAAATACTTCAGATTTGAATTTGAGAAAATACACCCATGTGTATCTTGTGTAATCATCAATGAATGTTAGGACATATCTAGCTTGGCTCATAGAAGGTTCAGGAAATGGGCCCATTAGATCACTATGAACAAGCTCTAGAGGAGAAGAGGCTCTCCATGCAATCCCTTTTGGAAACTTTTCTTGCGGATGCTTTCTAAGAGCACACCCTTCACAAACTCCATCAGAAAATTCTATGGTAGGCAAGCCTTGCACCATCCCCTGTTTGCTAAGTTGCTGCATGTATCTAAAATTTAGATGTCCAAATCTTTCATGCCAAATTCTACTTTCATCATTTCAATGTGTTAGTAGTAAAGTAGAATCTGATTTGGCAACAAAGTCAGAGAAAGTGTACAAATGAGATTGATGATTCACCTTACCAATAGCAATTTTGGAGTTGTCTTGCATGTCATAGATGCTCATTGAATCTGGTGTGAATTCAACTCTCCTATCGGTTCCGGTATGTGTCATTTGATACACAGAAAGGAGATTAACAAAAAGCTTTGAAATATGTAAGACATTCTCAAAAATTCTAGTTGCAAGTTCTACTCTCCCTATTCCAGTTGCCTCTATAGGAGAGCCATCTCCCATGAGAATAGAAGAACCAAAATATGGTTTCAAAGAAGAAAGAGAATCTTTTGTGGCTGCCATGTGGTGTGAAGCTCCAGAGTCTATGATCCATGCATCTGAAGAAGAATTAATAGCAACTAATGCATGACCATGGTTTGTATTTTCTGGTGCTTTCTCTTCCTATTGCTTCTTGGCACTCTCTGGGATAAGGTTTCCAAGATTATGTTGTTGAAGAGTTTGAGCCATGATATCAATGGTCTTCTTCATGCATAATACTTCTAGGTGGAACCCATGATTGCAATAGGTGCACTTTGATTTTCCCTTTTTGTCATTTTCTTTTGAGCCTATAGATCCACCTAGAGGTTTGAGGTTGCCTTCCTTTATTGGATCTGAATCCTTCTTCTCTTTGTCTTTGAATTTCTGGTTGGATTTGGAATTGTACTTCCCACTTTCATGCACAACAAGTGCACGAGGTTGGGAATTCTTCAATGTACCCATCTTTATAAGCTTATCTTGCTCATGTATTAGAGACTCAATGAATGTAGCCAATGTGGGCATCTTCCAAGTTGCTCCTATTGTAAGCCTAACTGTGTGGAAAGTAGAGACAAATACTCCATATTCTGGACCCAATTTTGATAGAATAGAAAGGATTAATTTTATTTCTTCCTTGGATTTGTCAATACCACATCCTTTTAGCTGAAGCAATAAGGCCTTGAATTTTGTGAAGAAATCTTGAATATTATCAAATCTCCTTGGATCTAATAAGTTGAGTTCATTTTCAAGGATATGACCCCACATCTCATCTTGCTTTCCAAAGAGTGTCTCCAATGCATCCCAAACTTGCTTCAGAGTTGTGCATGCCTCAACATGAAACAACAATTCATGAGAGATGGATAAGCATAGCAGACCAAAGGCTTCATCCATGCGGTTGAAGTATTTAGACTTTTCAACTGCTGAATTGGGTTCAACCTTCATATTCATAACTATTCGATAGAGGCCTCTACTTCTGAGCTGAAGCAGAATATATGGCTTCCAATTAAAGTAGTCGTATGATGTGAGAATAACAAAAGCTGCTATAAACTCCATTCTTTAGGCTCTGATGTTCTATACCTGCAAAAAAAAATACTCTCATTCCTAGCACCTATGCTTTGATACCATGTGAGATTTGCAGTTATAATTGCATAGATCAGCTAGAAGGAAAAGCAAACAAATCTGGGCAGATTATACAGAGAAATTACAGAGCAACAAAAAAGAACAAAGCATTAAAAAAATAAACTTCTATTCATTATTATGTTAATTGCTAGAATTGATTATCAATTACCATATACAAATCTCAGAAAACAAGACCATTTGTACTTACATAGCAATAAACTTAGGAATTGACTGATACTTTAGCAACTGATTGAAAAGTCAACTAATAGTTAGAGTGGTGGATCAAAAACCTAAGTTTGGACATAGAAAAATGAGTTTAATAACCTCAATTTAGGGCACTAAAGGCCATATCAAACCTAACAACAAGAAGTAACCAAAATCTATGCATGGTGAACTGAAGATTGAAGATGGAATTAATCACAACAAATTTATGGGCCATGACTTTGATACAAATTTCCTTTATTTCAATTATGATGCACTCACATCGATCAATGGACTCTCTCCCTAGGATAGGGTTCAAGTATGCATGAAAGCTTTGTGATTGATAAAAATTTGATGTTTTCTAGAAAAACTTTTGTCTCTCCTTTGCATCTGCGTGTACTTTTCCATGTGAAGGAAGTCTAGAGTTGAGCACATTTCTTCATATTCAATCCATGCTGAGTGTGATTAAGGGCTCCTGTGGATGACTTTTCTTTGTAATGCTTCTTTCAATCTATTAGCAGTCAGGTGGATATGAGGAAGGCATCTGCAAATTTTATTCTTCCAAAATTTTCCATTGTTTCCATGGTAACAAAGTAATTTTCACGCCCATCCTCGGTCTGGTCGACCTCGAGCCCTTATTGATACCTTGGTGATGCCTTGTGTTTGCAAACCACATGCTCTTTAGTCTTATTTATTTTCTGCACGCGAGTCTTGGTATCAAATCAATTAACAGGCCCGTAGAATGTGTTGGGAAGGGATTGATTTCTACAATGTGACAATGGTTGTTTACATACATGGATCATCTCTGAGTATTGGCAAGGAGGAATCTTTGTAGGTGAGCACCATTTCTCTCTACTATCTTGTATAGATCTTAATTGGATCAACTATTGAGATAAGGATCAATTTCAAATCCTCCTATTCTGCATTCCTGTTATTTGTGATATCTAATGCCTCTTTGAGATCCCTCACCCTAGAAATTTTACATCTTTTGGGCATGGAAAGGTTATGTTCCTGAGTTCCTCAACTTTTACAGCTTTAACCTTCCACCAAAATTATTTCATGCTTTGGTCACATTTGTAGTCTTCGACTTGAATCTATTAGACACAAATAAGATATAGAATTTCCCAACCTTGAATAAATTTCATCATTTCCTACCATGCTCTAGTAGCAATGGAACTTCCTGTTAGATATTGCGATTTACATGCTTTTAGATTCACTAGCATTTGGACTTTAATATTTTATGTTTAATCCTCTTTAGAACCATTTTCCAGTCACTATACTCTTTTAGGAACTCCTCTAGCCTTTTCGAGTTGCTTTTCACTTTTCAGGAATACTTTATCTAAGTTGATTATTAACTCGAAATCTCAATCCGAAGACTTGGAATTTTGTTGGGTTGCTTTCAAAAGGATTTGGAATCACAGTTCTCAAATGGACCACAAGGAACCTTGGAGATGAAACTCAGAGCTACGAAGACAATGCACAACAAAAAATAAAATAAAAAAACGGGAAAACAAACAAAAATAGGGGTCCCATTACAATGGGCGATGTGTGGTTAGGTCACAACAAGTCTTCATAAACTCTATTCATTCTTCTTTTATCTCTTTTCAAACCCCTCATATTGGCTGTGAATTTGTCCTCGCACTCTTTTCCACGGCTAGGTCACACACTCACCTAGGCGCCCTCTCACCACGCACCCTCTCCCTGTTCTTTTTCCCCGTTAACCATTTTCTCATTCAAGCTCAGCTCTGATTCTCCTTCAATCCCTCTCTCAACTCTTTGTCTTCCCCTACACAACTGTTCACTTCCACTTACAGATTCATTTTTTTCCTAGCGTTGCAGCTGGAGGGTTTACTCTCTTCCCCGTGGACCCTGTCTCTTCCTATTCTCTGTGTCTACTTCAAAGAAGAAGAAACACAATGTGAAAATTCTATTGCAATCACTGATTATTAATCTCCTATCTTATAAAGATTATTTAACTGCTGAAAATAAATTCACAGCTAATATTGAAAAATAACACAACTGCAACTTCACAAATAAAATACGCAGAAAACCATTACTACAGATGAGAAATATATTAACTTCAGAAAATTAAGAGATACAAAATTCCTTGCCTCTCACTAGCAGAACTCAGACAATCTCCCAATTCCTCCTGTTGATATTCCTCCACTGCTATCCCCAGCGCTATCATTGTGCCTCTTGCTAACACTGCAAGACTTGTTTGCTATCACTACAAACACATTTGGTATCACTGCAAATGCTCTCCAAGATATGTTTTCCAAATGCCCCTAGACCTCCTTTTATACTACTCTCATTGGTAAACCAACGGCCGAGATTGATTCTCAATCAACGGTTGAGATTAAAAACAACTTAACAACCCTAACCAAGTTGGTTTCTAGTTGCTTCTAAAAGTGGTCAATTATTTAACAAATATTTGTCCCAACTCTAACCAATTTGTTAGTAAAAACAATTATTTTCTAAATAATAGCATGTGGACAAACAACTATCCAAGCTAACAAACTAACACTCCCTCTTAGCGAGGAAGCTGTTCTGCATGACACCCAACTTATCTTTGGAGAAGATGAATTTTTCCTTCCCCAATGCCTTTGTCAGAATGTCTACTACCTACTCCTCTGTAGGTATGTGCTGTAGCTAAACAACCCCCCATTGTACACAAGCCCTGATGAAGTGATACCTGATGTCTATATGTTTAGACCTATCATGAAACACTAGATTCTCAGACAACTTGATGCAACTTTGATTGTCACAGTGTATCACAGTAGTCTCAACTCTCTAACCAAACAAGGCTACTAGCAACTTCCGAAGCCAAATAGCTTCACACATCGCCATGCTAGTTGCTATGTATTCTGCTTCTGCAAAACTCAAAGCTACAGACTTCTGCTTCCCGCTAAACCAAGAGACAACTCCCAATCCCAAACTGAAACAACACCCTGAAGTGCTTCTCTTGTCTGTTGTACTGCCTGCCCAATCTGCATCAGTATAGCCTATCAACTTGATACCTTCACCTCGAACATATCTGATCCTGTACTCAATAGTACCACTCAAATATCATAGAACATGCTTTGTCGCTATCCAATGCACTCTCTTTGGCTCCACCATGAACTGACTAAGAGAGTTCACTGCAAAGGCTATATCTGGCCTAGTGTTGACCAAATACATGAGCGAACAAATCAACTACCTGTATAAGCTGGGATCTACATCCTTCTCCTTAGATGTATCTACCTTCCTCCAATTCGTGATCATGGGTGTAGACATGGCTTTGCAATCCTCCATCCCAAATCTCTTCAAGATTTCAATGCAATACTTCCCTTGCCCAAGCAAAATTTCTCCATCTGTCTGCCACACCTCCATGCCTAGAAAGTAGTGCATAAGTCCCAAATCCTTCATCTCGAACTCTGTTGCAAGATCCCTCTTGCAATTATCTATGAGCCCTAGTGAACCTGTTAGAAACAAGTCGTCCACATATAGAACAAGAATGAGAACCTCACCCCAAACCACCAAGTAGTAGAGGTTAGCATTTGCCTCACTCTTCACAAAGCCCATTACTTGCAAGTAACTATCAATGTGCTCATACCACGCTCTGGGAGCCTGCTTGAGTCCGTATAAAGCTCTCTTCAATCTGCACACGTGGGTCTCTTTACTGTGTGCTACAAAGTCTTCTGGTTGCTCTATGTATACCTCCTCCTTCAACTCACCATTGAGGAATGCTATCTTGACATCCATTTGATGGATCTGCCATCCCATCTGTGCTGCAAATGAGATCACAGCTCGTATAGAAGTATACCTAGCCACTGGAGAAAATGTCTCCTCGTAGTCTATTCCCTCCATCTAAGAGAACCCCTTTGCCACAAACCTTGCCTTGTATTTCTCGATGCTACCATATGCACCATGCTTGATCTTATAGATCCAGCATGATCCAACCACTGCCCTATCTGTTGGTCTAGGCACTACCTCCCACACATCATTCTGCATTATTGAGGTATATTCCTCAACCATCGCATCTTGCCATACCTGACGCTGTGCAGCCTCTTGATAATTGGAAGGCTCACTATCTACCAACTGGTTGACCAAAGCCACATAGTCATTGAACTTGGCTAGTTGTCTCCTTTCTCTCGTACTCCTCCTAGGAGTTCCCACTAACTCCTGAGTATCCCTTTGTTGAACCTCACGGTTCCTGCTGCCAACTATAGAGGATGAAATATCAACCTCCATATCTTCTTGATGCATATCCTGCTGCACCAATTGCTCCATACACTATGAACTCTCACCGCCTGGGTCTAAGCTAGTACTAGTAACTATACTTGAGCTTTGCTGCCCTTGACTCGGTTGAGCTACTTCTGGAGCTTTTGTCGGTTGCTCACTTTGATCTTCTGCTGGCAAATCTCTAGACCTCCTGAATGCCTTGTCCTCCATGAACTTGACATCACGTCTGACTATAATCCTCTTAGTCCCTGGAATAAATATCCGATATGCCTTTGAGGTTTCACTGTACCCAACAAAGTACCCCCTCTCTGCAGTCTGATCTAACTTTGTATGTGTATCACCTAGAATATGGCAATATGCCAAACTTCCAAATATCCTGAAGTGACTGACATCTGGGTTCTTCCCTGTGAAAGCCTCCTCTGGTGTCATCTTACCTAGTACCTTATGTGGAACCCTGTTCTGTATGTACACTACTATACTACATGCCTCTGCCCATAAGTAGCGGGGCATATCCTGGTCATGTAGCATAGCCCTTGCTGCCTCCAATATAGACTGGTTCTTCCTCTCAGCAACTCCATTTTGCTGTGGATTGTAAGGAACCATCCACTCTCTCTTGATTCCTTCTCTGGTACAAAACTCCTAGAATTCATTTCCTTTGTACTCGCCTCCATTATTTGACCGAAGAACCTTAATCTTCCTTCCTGTCGAGTTCTCCACAAGAGCCTTTAACTCTTGGAAGTGACTGAAAACCTCATCCTTGGTCTTCAAGAAGTATATCCAGGTCTTTTTGGAGAAATCATCAATAAAAGTAACATAGTACTCATATCCTCTGAGAGACTTCGTCGACATTGGTCCACCTACATCTGAATGTACTAGATCAAGAACACCCTCAAATCTAGTGTCACTCCTTGGAAAAGATGTTTTTGCAAACTTCCCCAACACACATCCCTTACATACATCATCGTGCTCTGTGCTCACCTCAGGAACACTTGTCACTGTCTCACAAAGCAATTTAAGTGCTCCATGATGTATATGGCTCATCCTCCTATGCCATAGATCTCCAAGATCTCTAGGATTACTGCTGCTCATAAGTGCCTTAGGAGTATCAAATTGTAGTCTATAAAGGCGACCGCTCCTAACTCTAATAGATACGGGTGATTTCCAATCCTTGTGCTTGATCAACACGTGTCCCTCTAAAAAGTACATTATACCCTCTATCCTGAAGAACAAATATAGAAATCATATTCATACCTAAGCCAGGCACATGCAACACATCACTAAGGGGAATAATCTTCCCATTCTCCCTCTGAAATTGAACAGTCCCTTTCCCAACTGAGTTGAGCTTGGACAAGTTTCCCATAGAGATCTGGGTATTGGTGTCCTCCTCCTTATAACTGGAGAAGTACTCTCTACCTCCTGTCATATGAAATGACGCCCCATTGTCTATATACCAAACACTCTGTGAGGTTGAGCTAGCCATACAAGCTATGAGTGCAAACTCATCTTCCAATCTACTAGAGAGTTCATCTGCACTTGCTGAAGCTGCCACTTGCTTCTTGCCCTTATTTTCATTCTTCTTTCTTTTTGGGCAATCACTGACATAGTGGGCAAACTCGTGACAACCAAAGCACTTGACCTTAGATAGGTCCTTCTTCTTCTTCTCACCTTGTGAGCTTGATCCTTTGCTAGACCCCTTCTTTAATTTTCCCTTTCCCGCTAGGGCAACATTTTCTTGTTCCACCTCACTTTTCCGACTCTTGTTGTTGGCTCCATTGACAAGAGTAAGTCTAAACTCCTCTTGAGTGAAATCACTCCATAGTCAATCCCAACTTGGTAAGGTGTCTCATCCAAAGACAACTTGAACAAAGGCATCCCATTGTTCAGTAAACCCATTTAGGGCTATTCTGACTAGCTCATCATCATTGGGTCTATCTCCAACAGCTGCTAACTCATCCTTGACAAGTCTAAGCCCGGTGAGGTAACTGATGAAGTCTTCTCCCTTATTCATCCGGGTATTCTTCAACTTTTCTCTGAGAATCAGCTTCCGATTGGTGGTAGCATTTTGGTACAGATTCAGAATGGCATCCCACATCTTCTTTGCAGTATCTAGCTCCGCAATATGTGGAACAATATGATCCTTGACACCATCAAGGATTATCCTCCTCACCTTGGCATCATCCTTCTTATATGCTGCGAGCTGTGTTGCATCTGAGGGTATAGCTACAACAGTGGTAACATACTCCTTGATACCATTCTCTTCCAGCAATAAAAAAATTATGAGTTTCCAGACACCAAAATTCGAAGCACCATCCAATCTGTCCTGATCTCTCAAACCAACTACAACCATCTCAAAGAAATAAAAGAAATAACTCGAAAGAGGTCAAACTAGGTTTTATAAACCCTTAATTTCTTTCCTTCCTAGGGTAAACCTTTTCTACCCTCAACTTAGCTCTGATACCATGTGAAAATTCTATTGCAGTCACTGATTATTATGTGAAAATTCTATTGTAGTCACTGATTATTAATCTCCTATCTTATAAAGATTATTTAACTGCCGAAAATAAATTCACAACTAATATTGAAAAATAACACAACTGCAACTTCACAAATAAAATACGCGAAAAGAAATACGCAACACAATGAACACAATATTTTCAGACAATTGTCCTTGGAAAAACCCCGAGGGGAAAACCAGTACTGCAAATGAGAAATATATTAACTTCAACAAATTAAGAGATACAAAATTCCTTGCCTCTCACTGGTAGAATTCAGACAATTTCCCAATTCCTCCTGCTGATATTCCTCCACTGCTATCCCCAACGCTATCACTGCGCCTCTTGCTAACACTGCAAGACTTGTTTGCTATCACTACAAACACATTTGGTATCACTGCAAATGCTCTCCAAGATATGTTTTCCAAATGCCCCTAGACCTCCTTTTATACTACTCTCATTGGTAAACCAACGGCCGAGATTGATTCTCAATCAACGGTTGAGATTAAAAACAACTTAACAACCCTAACCAAGTTGGTTTCTAGTTGCTTCTAAAAGTGGTCAATTATTTAACAAATATTTGTCCCAACTCTGACTAATTTGTTAGTAAAACAATTATTTGCTAAATAATAGCATGTGGACAAACAGCTGTCCAAGCTAACAAACTAACACACAATACGGACAAGGAATTTGAAGTTACTTTTGCCATTTGATTTGTTTGGATGATTTAAAACCATTTCAATAATTCTAATATTTGCATATCCTGCAATCACGGTTCTATCAAACAAGCCACGCGACATGTATTTGCTTCCATTTATGCCTACGGAGGTAGTTGCAATTAAAAAATCCTCTTTTATGCTTTGGAAAATGTTTATACCCTGTTTCTTAGTTTCAAAGTTCCCATTTTGGCACGGGTAGTAAATATATTGGCATGAAATTCGGCAGTACATCTGCCACTGCTCTGCTTAATAGTTTAAACGCCTTCTTAACCATTTCTTCTTGCATAGGATCTGCAATCTTTGCATACCGTGGGTCAACATCTCTTTGAGGCATTTGACAAACAGTTCGTGCCATGTCTATTAGAGCATTTCCAAAACATAGCTGACTGAAGCCAAAGCTAACAAAATAAAGGAGAGCATTCTCTATTCTGAAAAAAGCTAATTATGGTGTGAAGTTTCGTATTTCTCTAAAACTCAACTCTAAGAGTTTGAATAACTTTATCTAGAAGGATGGTACTGTGTTTGAAAAAATATCTACTATGAAGATTTACATTTTGCAGGCTAACTCAAGGGAAATTATTAGCAAGTTGAATTAGAATTGGAACCTGGCTTTATCTGCTGATAATTGGTCCTGTGTTTGGCAATAATTTTGACCTCAGAGGGTGAATAACTTAGATGTTTTCCTACAAAAAAATACATTTAGATGCCCAGGTTTTGTTCATTCCTAGACATTGAATTTATTCGGTCTTTTAGAAATAATATATGTAAAGTTTAATGTCAAATTTTGCTCACTGTTGTTATAGTGGATTTGTTTTTGGGTTACTCAAAATTTTGAAATCCAGATAATGAAATTCAATGGAATTTTGGCTTCCCAAGCCACCACTGAGATGCTCAAGTTCTTCCCAATGGGAACCAAGGTCTAGGACTGAAAAATATCTATATTTGGATTTGTGGTTAGTTTAGCTTAAATTCATTTATTTATATGATTGCTCCATTTTAATTTCAGATATTAGAATCCATAGGGATTTTCACTCTCCAAAACAGGGGTTCATATGCTCAAGTTTGTAGTTTAATTTAAGCGGATTTGTGTTTGTGGGTGCTCAAACATTGAAGCTCGGACAATGAAATTCTTCTGGTATATAACGACTCCATATCAACTCCTACTAGCATGAACAAGAACCAAACTTGAAACCACAACAACTACCTTGTGCAAATGATGTAAAATGCATTGGTAAATGTTCAAAATCTTTTATTTCTTGCTCATAATAACTTCTGCATGGGTCGAAGATAATTGATGTTGTTTGAAGAACATGCAAATTTTATTTGCATTTTATACTTCAATATCAATATGGGTACATAGAAAAGAAAGACTTCTATTCTTGGCCAGCATTGAACGAAATGGTGACTAGCAAACGAAATGGTGACTTGCTAGTGTTGTAATGAAATGATGCTAACTGTTCAATCCAATTGTTCTCTTTACATAAAATATTTTGTTAATTTCTGCAAACAAATCAGACAAAACCAAATTTGTTATTCCAGGTTTTGGCAGGAACTTACCTGCAGGAATTTAGCTTCCCTGCAGCCCTTGTTGCTGGATTATTTTTCCCTCCTTCCTTGCTATGATATAACCTGATTACGTTGTTCAACGTAATCTCATTTAGATTTATTTTAACCCAGAATAGTTTTTCTATTTGGCACCAAAATGGGTCAGACAGTTGAGAGTGGTATCAGACTGCAGAGCAGGGGAAGTTTTGCAAAAGGGCATTGATGTGCGATTATTTTTGCTATCTACTTTTTCAAATTGGGAATAGTTTCACCCTTCCTAACTCTTCAATTCAAATACTCCAAACCTCTCATAATTGGCAAAGTGATCTTCAACTCTCGCCCTTAACTTCTGTAGCCAAGTCCAAAAGTTTTGCAAAAGGCAGGGACTCCAGCTGCAATGTAGCTCTTATTTATCTTGTTTTCCGAAGGATATCAAAATTTCTGACTGTATATTATTTGAGTAAAATAAGTATGGTACATTATTTTTTCATTCACAATACATGTCATATAGTTATTTAAAAAATAGTATTACATATATTCATAGAAAAGTTGAGTAGATAGTTACACACCCAAAATTAAAATGGGTTACAGTCCGAAATGGAACACAACACCAGAATTAAAAGCAGCTCTTGTACAATGAGAGCAAGAGAAAGGGAAGAGGAGGTACATCTTGGAGAAGCGGTTGATGGGATATGACCATTCTTCCTGAATCTCACATGAGGTGGAGAGGCTTAAAAATAAGCATTCTAATTGCCATGAGCAGACTGACTGCTTTCTTGACGAGAACCATGAGACAAAGACCAACCTCTATTGGAGGCAGAAGTCAAAGGGACCTCGTCAACAATACATCGAACATTACTTCAATGATTCAGTAGCACTTGGAGGTGAGCAACTTGAAATGCAAATTTATATGTTTGTCTCGATTCTGCATAAACACATTAGAACATATTATGACTTGTGAAAGAAATTTTTTTTTTCTCTCTTTTCAAAATTTAAAGACTTAATCACAATCTTTCTAATAAAATTGATGGTATAAACACGATCTTCAAATACAGAGGGCTGAACAGATCAAAGAAAACCATAGAATATTTAGATTTCCACACAGGCTGATCCTTAAAAAATATCAATTTTGAATAGTAAGTATAAGAACTTACTGTAGAATAACTTCACTGTCCTTTCCAAGCGCCTGCCCAGTCTTAAATGCATCACAATTCCACTTTGGGAGATCTTTTAGATCAGAAACAGGCCCAGATAAGGTCTGAAAATGGAACACAAAGCAGAAGTTAAGACACAAAAAGGCACACAAAACTTGATTCCTGACTTTCTTTTTGAATAAACGAATCCTTTCTTAACCCTAAGGAAGATAATTAATTCCATTGACACAAAATTACTAAAACTGACTGACTAAAAAGAATGCTCTGTTACTGTAAATAAGCAAAAAAATTGAAACGTGGATCATCAAGGCACCAAGCGCTCCAACTTGCAACTTCATCACAGCCAGATGAACTTATCCTAGAGTTTTTGCCAAATATCTGTCGTACTTTGGACTTACCATGTATGTGTTTCTGCGGACTCAACAAAAATATCTTCACACATTGATTTCCCTTCACACTTTATCGAACATCTTTGCTGCATTTTCCCAGAAGCAAATATAAACTGTCGTTGCAGAAATTCTCCTCATTTTCGCAGGCAAAATAAGCCTCATGCCCCGATTTAATCTGAAAGGAACATTTCCATCCTAATCAAGGCCTTAAACTCAATTGTGAAATGGGTATCAGACATAATGCAGGGTGCAGCAACATTATTTAGAATTGACACAAAATCCATTCGAAATTTACTATTAAAGACTTTAACTAAATTTAGATATAATAATAAAATCAAGCTAAAACTTGTCTGCCTTCTAATCTTCCTTCCATATTAATATATCTTCTTATTGTGTTCAAACAACCAGACACTAACACAAAAACACACATTCTAACCCTTGTACACTCTTCCATGAACAGAGTTGAAAAAAGGACATAGTTTGCACAGCTTCAATAAACACAAACAGTAAGAATTGAAAAACACTCACTTTCCCCTTGCTGCAGATATCCATGCCAGATTATGTCCTGCATCAAACATTATGCAGTCGAAAACTGGAAACCAACAAACAGGAGTAGAGAATCAAATCTTCCAATCTAAAGCAGTATCACAATCTTTCTAATAAAGATATGGTATAAACACAATCTTCAAGTAAGAAAACTAATTTTCAAATACTCAACACTATTCATGCACCTTCTCTTTTCACTGAGATTTTGATTATATTCATGTATCTCTTGCTCAAGAGTAGCAGGGTTCTGGCCCTAATTTTTGAGCTTTCTTCATAGAGGAATGCCAAGCATAATTAATTTACACACTAAATAGCTTCTCATGTTGAGGTTAATGGTTCATATTTGAGGTGATTTCAGTTTGCATGTGCATTTTTAGGGCCTTGGCTGCTGCAGACTCTTTGCACCCAAATTTGTATCTGTCAAAATTCCTAAACCCACAAACAGTCCCCTCAATCAATGTGCACAAAGTGACGAACACCATCCAATTTCACTATGTTTTAATGGCAACTTACCAAGATGCTCTTTCCCCTACAGAATGGATCTCTGAATATAGGCTGACGGCTGAACAGATTAAAGAAAAATAGACCATGGTTATAAATCCACACAGGATGATCTTAAACAATATCAATTTTGAATAACAGGTATAAATAGGTATAAGGAACATACTGTAGAATGACTTCATTGTCCTTTCCAGGGGCTTATCCGCTACTAGATCCATCATAATTCCACTTTGAGAGATCTTCTGTATTAACAATGGGTCCAGATAAGGACTGAAAATGGAGCAAATGTTAAAGGCAGACAAAACTTGATTTTATTTTTGAATAAACAAGTCCTTTCTCAACCCCAAAGGTGATACTTCACAACAGCAAAGACAAAGTAAAACTTGGAGACTTTATACATTGCAGTAATGGACTTATCTTAGATATGGCCTTACCATGTATGTGTTTTCTCACAGTGATTTCCCTTCACACTTTATTCAACCATCTTTTGACAAACCTTCAAATTTGAGTTGCACGTTTCCAAATCATTGATGCACCATTAAAGTTGCTCAAATATTTGAACGTACCAGGTGGAATTTCATTCCAATGGATTTAGAGTGCATTACAGAGAGATTTATGTGCAAATTTACCTTTCCGTGCAATATAACATAGGAATTTGACCCTCTTAAAAGAGGAATTCACATTTCCTAGATTTACTAGTAACCATTCAAACACCATTCAAAAAGGATTTGAAGTCAGAACACTCTCTTCAACTTCTATTAACCCACTTAAATAGGAGAAAAGGTATTTATTAATCTCAAAAAACATTCACACTAAGATTTGACCAAGGGAATTTCTTGTTTGAATAAGTAATTTATTTGTCTAAATAATAAAAAGAGAAGTACATTTAAGTTTAAACATAGTAAAAATAATATTTTCAATGAATTAAAATTACAAAAAAACTATTATTTAAGTTAAAAATAAAATAAAGCACTACAAAATTTAGAATTTTAGAGTAAATGTTAAGTTTAAAATTTTCTTTATACAAATTTGTAAATTCTATATAAAAAATAAAAAATTCTTATTTTAGACATTCAAAAAATTGAAACAATAATAATCTACTTAGATTAGTTATTATCTACATAAAAAAATAAAAACTTCCAAACTGAATTTGATATCAAAGGCAATCTGTCAACAAGAATTTTATTAACTACTTTAAAAATTGATAATAGAAAGCTTGAAGATAATTTCTAAGTGATGACAATTACTTGTGGACAAAAGAAAATAATGTCAAGGACACCATATATTTTTATCAAAAGCTTTACATAGAAAATTGTCTAGTATAATCCTAGAAAATATAATTCAAATAAGAAATATAAGTTTTATCAATAATTCTATTTAAAATACCAAATAACTGAATAAGAAATAAAATATTATTGATGTACATGGATATTGCTTACAATAATCCCAAGACTTGCAAAAACACACAAATGTAAAAAAAAAAACTATTTATTTTTTAAAACAAAAAATTGAATGAACTTCACAAAATTATAACATTTTTATATTGACTCACCTAAACAAAAGAAATAGAATTTCACAATGTCAAATTGCGGAGCCATGGAAAAAGAAATTACAACACAATAATTACAACCACTGTTGCAAAACCTGCTCCATATGACAGTCCCAATCCAATCTCATACCACACACTTTCTTCACTCTGCTCTTCTTCATTAATAGATGTAGAAACAGGAGGAGGCGCTGGAGCGAATTCTGGCCAAGAACATTTCTTTGGTAATGGACATCCCCATACATTTGGATTTTCTAAATAAGATGATTTATTAAAGGTTGCCATATGTCCTCCTTGTGGTATAATACCTGAAAGGTTGTTGTTGGAAAAGTTGAGGGCTCCCAAATAACTCAAAGAACCAAGATCTGAAGGAATTGGTCCTGAAAAATTATTTGTAGAAAAATCTAATGTTTCCAACCAAGTCATTTGTACAATACTATTTGGAATAATACCATTGAGATTATTCATAGAAAGGTTCAATAACTTCAACCCTTTCAACTTTCCCAAATCAGAGAGAACATCCCCATTCAATTGATTGTTTGAAAGTTCTATGGACACCATGTTGGGGAAAATATATGTATAGTGCTCATCTCTGCCTTTGGAATCCATATTCAACCTATTCTTATACATGTAAGATGCTAATGGCGGGTTAGTTGGTGTCATTAGAGTTGGTCCCGATGCAGTTAATGCCATGGGAGATGTTGCTTCCTGCTCATATGTTTCATAACCTTGAAATGCAATCATGCTCAATTCCTGGTGTGGTTCTGTCATCATTGCTTGTAAATTGAAAATGCTATGTGGTATAAACCCTAATAAGCAATTTGAAGAAAGATCTAAGATCTGGAGGTGCTTTAGCTGCCCAATTTCAGGAGGAATACTACCTTCAAACTTATTCTTCCTCATGGCCAAGACTTTTAGCTTTGAAAGGTTTCCAATTGATTTTGGAATGTAGCCTTTGAACAAGTTTTGCCCAACATCTAGAAAATATAATTCTGTGCAGTTTGATATGGAAGGAGGGAATGATCCGTTCAACTGGTTATTCTTTATCACTAGTGACTGCAATTTACTTAGCTCACCAAACTTATGTGGAATCATTCCCCCAAAATTATTATCCTCCAAATTCAACATTTCAAGGTGGGAACAATTGGCCAAGCTTGGAGGGATTATTCCATTCAAATGATTATTTGCCAAATTTAACACAGTCAGCCAATGGCGGAACTGTAAACTTGGAGGGATATTTCCAATTAGGGAATCGTTGTTCATTAGACTTGAAGTGTTCAACAAAAGGCAACCTTCCAGATGATTTGCTGTGAGATTGATGTACCGTAGCAGATTCATATCCATTAGCCAAAAAGGAATTTCTCCAACAAGACTGTTGTTAGCTAATTGCAACACTTCAAGTGAGGACTGAGTTGAAATCCACGACGGGATTTCAGCATCTGTCTTACATGATGTCATATGTAGTTCAGATAACTGGAAAGAGGGAATCCAGGTGGTGCTGATATTAAGTACGCAATTGGATAGAGACAAGTACTCTAATTTACTAAGGTTCTCAAAAAGAGCCTCTGAAATTATCTGATGGCCGTTTAATGCGAGCTAGAGATTTTGAAGTGAAGAGAGTAGCGCTGAGGTAGCGAATGCATTTCCCTCAGTATTCAGGTTGTAAAGGGACGAGAGTCTTGAAAATGAGGGAAGAGTTCCATTTAGCTGGTTGTACGACACATCCAAGTATTCAAGTGAAAAGAGACCCCGAAGGAATCATATGGTTGTACGACAGATCCAACCATCTAAGGGAAGAGAGATCCCCCAAGGAATTAGGGACACAGCCACTTAATGCAATATTAGAAAAATCAAGATAAGCGAGCGAGGAAATGTTTCCTAAAGAATCTGGGATATTGCCACTCAATTGATTGTTAGAAAGATATAGATATCTTAGAGAAGAGAGACCACCCAGAAAAGATGGTACGCTTCCATTCAGTTGGTTGCCACTAAGATCAACTCCACTAAGGCTTTTGAGCATACAAAGAGTACTAAGGAAAGTTTCACCTTGCAAATTACTGTTTCGTAAATGCAAGGATGTGAGAGAAGAGAGGTTTCCCAAGCAGGGATGAAGAGTACCTGACATTTCACTGTAAGAGAGGTGTATGGTTTCAACAAAAGTGAGGGTGCACAAGCTCTGCCATATGATGCCAGCTTCTTTCCCAGCATTAAGTCCAATCAGTAAAACGCTGACTACATGATGCGTGGCGTTATTGCAGGATATGCCATACCAGTCACAACAATCTGTTCCATTCTCCCACGAATACACAGAAGAAAAGGGAAACGAACCAGAAGAGTTATCTGAGGCGGTTTTAATTCGAAGAAGGGCTTCCCTTTCCCTGTGGATACATATTCCGCAGCAGAAGGGCAGAAGAAAAAGTTGAATAACAGCCAACACAAATAATTTCGTAATCGGCGCCATTGAATGTTTGAGTGGTTTGAGAGAGCAACTAAGTAGGCAGTATATATAAAGAAGAAAGAGGAGATACTCAGAGGAAGCAAAGTGGAGTGAGCTGCGAAACATCGTGACTGTGAGTAAAGAAGAAAGATACCTATGTTTGTAAGGGCGTGGAAGTCTCAGAAAATATAGTTGACTAGACTTGCCGTGTAAATTCTAATGACACACATATTTCTTGGAAATTTGAGAAAAAGTAGAGTTGACTAGACCTGTCAGACTTGACGTGTAAATAAGGGCAGTGGCTCGACTTGACTTGACTTGACGTGGAAATATGTTGCAACGTAGACGGCCCCGTCAAACATGCCGTGTAAATTCTAATGACAGCCGTGAGATATTTGATATACAATTTACCGGCTATTGTGCAACTCATTCCATCCACATAGCCTGGGAAAACGTAAACGTATTTTCTCCGAAATGCAACTCCTAACATGCACAACTGTGCAGTACAATGGATGCTAAGTTTAATTAAATTAAAAAATTATTAAAACATCATTTATATTCATATGTTCATATATTTCTTTTAAATAAAAAAATATTTATATTTAAATATTTATTAAATAGTTTAATTTTTGAATATTTAAATTTCTTTTAAAAATATAAATATTTGAAAATCTTATATAATTAAATATTTTTTAAATTTTGTATTCAATATTTATATTTTTTACATTAATTTTTATTTAATAATTAAATATTTAAATTCTTAAATATTTAATTAATAATTAAATATTTAAATATTTAACTTTTTTAAAATATAAATATTTTTACATATAATACAAATAAAATATTTTAATATTTTTATTCTTGATATCTATATTTTTCCCTTAATTTTTTAATTTAATTATTTAATATTCAAATATTTAAATTCTTAAATATTTAGTTAATAGTTAAATATTTATTTTCTTTTTAAAATATAAATATTTTTAAGTGTTATAAATTAAAAATTTATTTCAAAATGATTTAAAACTATAAATTAAGTATACAATTTTAAACAAGTTTATGTGTAAAAATGTCGATTAGAAAAATGTGTAGATACTTTTACAAAAGAATTTTTTTATAAATAAATTTATATTATTTTAAGAAAAAAATTAATTATGAATAAATATAAATTTTATAATAAATTTAATTTTTCAAATCAATATTTTAATTTTAGTTTTAATTGCATGTTTATATTGTTGTAAATTTTAAATATTTAGTATATAACTTAATAAAATAAATACTATTTATTTAGGAGAAGCAAAAAATTTATATATTCTGATGAAATTTTTAATATATTATGTAGCATGGAGATGATATTATGTCAATTGATTTCTTACATTTATATTTAACTAACATTTTATAAAATCCAACAAAAATAATTTTGTATATAATACATATTATATTTTAACATATTTACAATTTATGATGGCAGAGAGGAGAGGAGAGTGGAGAGGAGCAAGGAGTAAGTATGGCGGTGGATTTCCTTCTCAGATGTCTAGGCAGGCCCACAACAAACCCAAACAAGGCTTTGGTATTCGAGGCAGAGGATCAGCATAGAAAACTCCTTCAAAGGACAGGGTGGTTGACATTGATCTTCCGGAAGAGATTGATGAGGATGCTGCCATATGGGAAAAGATGGTAGTTATTGGACGTTTCATTGGAGCACAACTATCTAGAGACCAAATCAGAGCTTGGGTCTTTAAGAATTGGAGTTGGGATGTTGTCATCAAATTCATCCCGAAAGGTTTCTTCATTGTCATCTTCAAAATTGAAGATGACATACTCAAGACTTTGCACAAGTAAAACTGGTTTTTCGATTCGTTTCCCCTATATCTATAGCCTTGGCAGACCAATTTTAATCCTATTCCTCTAGTGGTGTACCAGACTACAATTTGGATTCGGTTGTATAATCTCCCATTAGAATATTGGGGGGATGCTAGTCTGGATTGCATAGGTAGATCGTTGGGCACACTGTTAGAAGTGGATGAATCAATTATAGAAAATGATTCTTACTTACACGCCAGGGTCAAGATTGTTGCTATGCAAGAAGTCCCCTCATTCATCAATCTGAAAGTGGGTGGTTATTGTTGGAAACAAAAAGTAGAAATTGAGCATCCTTCCCCTAGGTGTGCAAGATGTGGATTCAAGGACCACAAAATATTAGATTGTAAGATCTTTGTTAAACCGGCCAAAATTTGGGTGTAGAAAGTTTCGAATCACAAAACGGTTCCTATAACCATTTCTCAGTGAAAAGAGCAATCGTAGAAGTCTGCAAAGATTCAATCTTTGATTGGGTCTAAGGAGGAAGGGGAATGCTCAGCTTCTCAATAGGATAATGATCAAGTCGAGTCTGCCTCCAAGGTGATCATACCCGCACACTATCATGTTCATTCGGATTCTGAGATAGACTATGACAGGGATTCGATGGATGACTTCCTCTTGGTGGATGAATTTGACAACATCGAACCTAGGTGTGTTAGCCAATCTGCAAATATTCTATTGGGAAAAGCCAAAGGTGGTAGGGGCAGATGTTCAAACAAACAAAAGAGAGAAGACAGGGCCAAGGAAAAAGGAATTATAAGTGTCTTCGATTTTATGAAAAAAGCCAAGGGAGGAGGGATCTCCCTTGGTGAAAAATGAATATTTCTTCCTGGAATGTCAGGGGCCTATCTGCCCCTGACAAGCAAGGCTTGGTCAAGTGAGCATTGATCAGATTTGAGGGCGACATTGTCTTAATCCAAGAGACAAAACTTTGTTTGGATAAAGCTCTTAGTTTTCTCTTTTCCTGTAATTAATGGGAAGGATTTTTTCAAGAAGCCAGAGGCATGGCAGGGGTCATTGGTTTTCTTTGGAACCCCATTAATATTAAGGTGATGGCACTAGAAAGACATGAACATTGGTTATTTGGTGAGGTGGTATGCTTCAAAGACAACTTCTCTTTTCCATTAATCATTTTTTATGGCCTGATCAAAACAGAGGACAAATTGAAGCTATGGATAGAAATATCCACCAAGATATCCACTCTAGATAAAGACAAGGTCATTGTGGCAAGAGATTTTAATGCTCTTTTGGATCTAGATGAGAAGTCGAGGGTTTAAGAATGTCGAACAAAGTCATGGAAGATTTTAGGGATTTCATGATGAGGAATCATTTGATTGATGTGGTTCCCAAGAATGGAAAATATACTTGGAGTAATAGGTGGCAAATTTTGCCAGGAATTCTGAAAGGCTGGATCGCTTCCTAGTCAGATCATTCTGGCTCGATTCCTCTTTCAACTTGGAATCTAGTATTCTGCCTATGTCTCTATTGGACCACTTTCCAATCTAGTTAAGTTTTTTTGTTGCCACCCTGAGTTTTAAAAGAAGCTTTAGATTTCAAAATATGTGGTGGAGAGATAAGGTGTTGCTCCCTAAGCTAGAAGAATGGTGGAAAGACAATAATTATTCTACGGGCACCCTGAGTTTCGTGTTTGTCAAAAGGCTCAAGGTGGTCAAAGATAAAATTAAAGCTTGGAATAATGATTCCTTCAAGAACATTTTCTCTGAAAAGCTTAGGGTGGAGAAAGAACTCGAGGATCTTAATAATTTAGTGATCTCCGCAGGGATGTCATGCCGAGTTTGAAAAAGAAAAATTACTTAAGAGCGAATTGACTGAACTCCTGCTTAGAGAGGAGGTGTATTGGAAAGACAAGTCTAGGGAGCTCTGGATCAATGATGGTTATTTGAACACAAAATTCTTTCATGCTTCGGTTAAATCAAAAAGATCTCACAACAAAATAACCTGCATCCAAGATGAGCAAGGTAGGTGGTAGGACAAGGCGGAAGTTATAGAGTAGATTGTGGTTTCTCATTCCAAATCCCTTCTAGGCTCATCCAATGAATCTCTATCTCAGTCTTCAACCACATTCTTAGAAGTGATCAAGCATGAAGTTTCTAATGCTGACAACTTGCAGCTGATGCACCCATTCTCCTTAGAAGAAATCAAAGAGCTACTTTTGACAACCCCCCTTTCAAAGCATTAGGCCCCGACGGTTTCCCTCAAAGTTTTTTCAAAAGTGCTAGGGTTTCCTAGGAGAGGACATTCTTAAAGTGGTGGAAGCCTTCCGTATGAAAGGGCAATTTGTGAAAGAGATGAGCAATACTATCAATGCATTGATTCCTAAAATGCAAGAGATTTTGTCCATGGACGATTTCAAGCCGATCGCGCTATGCCTCACTATACAAAATCTTGTCTAAGGCAATGGTAAACATATTAAAGTCATTTCTCAATAGGATCATCTCAGTTGAGCAACATGGTTTTGTTCCTGGCTGTGAGATAGTTGATAGCATTATCTTGGAAGGCAAATCTATACATAGTCTGCATAAGGATAAGAAGTCAGGTATGATTATCAAATTAGATGTCAATAAGGCATATGATAGAGTTTGTTGGCCTTTTCTCAGTAATATTCTCTCTCACTTTGGTTTTATTAAAGAGTGGATTAAATGTATTCTTTACTGTATGTCATCTGTGTATTTCTCCATCTTTGCCAATGAATCGGTTTTGGGTTTCTTTCAAGCTACTAATGGGTTAAGCGAATGTGATCCCCTGTCTCCATTTTTATTTGTGTTGATGGCAGAAGCTCTGGGTCAATTCATAAAATTGCAAACAAGGATTGGCAAATGGCATGGGATTTCCATTCATGATAATTTGGACCCCATCTCTCATTTTCAGTTTGTGGATGATGCCATCCTCTTTGGAGAGGTCGCGGTTAGAGAGGCCAAGCTTATCAAGGTAGTGTTGGATACATATGAAGGAGCATCGGGCCAAATCATGAACAAGGCTAAGTCGAGGGTTTACTTCCTCAATACCAACAGGAGACTTAGATGAAAAATTTCAACCATTTTGGAGTTTGACCAAGGAGATTTCCCGATTTCCTATCTTGGGGTCCTCCTCTATGCGGGTCAAGTGGAAAATAAGTTTTGGGAGCGGGTGCTAAATAAATGTTAGTCGAAAGCCTCTTCATAGAAAAATAGGTGGCTCTCACAGGCAGGAAGGTTCCTCATGATCAAATCAGTTCTATCGGCCATCCCAACATATTATTTGTCTATATACAGATTATCCAATAGAGCTTCCTTAGCCTTAGATGGTTTGTGCAAGAATTTTTTTTGGGAAGGTTAAAAAATAGACAAGAAGATTCATCTCAATAATTGGGACATGACTTGCTTGGCTAAGGAGGAAGGAGGTGTAGGATTGCGGAGTATGAACCTACAGAATTTGGCATTGGGTGCCAAATTGGCGTGGAAAATGTACAAATTCCCTAGCAAACCTTGGTGCAGAATTTTGACTATGAAATATCTAGATTCTTGGGCTATGCATAGCTATGCAGCCACCCACCAAACCTAGGGTCTACAACACCCTAATCCACTCAAAAATGGATTCTAAGATCAATTCTTGATCATCTACCCACACCTGGGTACACACACTAGATGAGCCCTATAAGGCACTTCGCCTTATGTCATCACTCCACTTCAAACAATGGATGGAGACAAGTATATGAGACCTTATCAAGTAAGGATTCACCCACAAAAGGAATCCCACTAACCCACAACAATAATTTCTCAAACTAGGCCTACAATCCTTGTAGCCTTTTGAACCCTGATTTTGGTCCTTAGTTCCCAAAACTCCTTAACAACCTGGGAAACTATTCATTGATCTTTAAGATTCACATGCCTAATTGGCCAGATTAAGGGGATCTTTAAGGGTATCCAATCACTAGGTTCACATGCCTAATTGGCCAGATTAGACTAGGAACTCTATGTGGAATGGAAAGAATGGGTTCTCAAGACCCCCAAACCTCTTGGAAATCCTTAACTTACCATATTCAACCAATTTCAACAATTTACAGGGTCCCCTTGGTCCCATACACCGACTGCCCCCACTTAGCCACTTCTTTCCTAGCCAAACACATAGAGATGTTTGACCTAGGGATGGCTTGTTGAAGGACCAAACCTTCTCTCCTCATCTCTAGCCTCTGGAATCTTTGAAACCATGCTCCTAAATTGCATTCCCCTCAATTTCATGAGGATCCATCAGTGGAATGACAAGTTAGGGCTCCATCTCGGCAAGTCCCTAGAAATCAGGGGTGTTCAGACCAGTCCAGACCAATTTGGACACAAGTTTCATTTGGTAAATCCAAATGATCTCATACCAAAAGCATTCAAACACTAAAATACTCCTCTAACTCAAACAATCATTAAGCTATCATTACCAGACTATATGGGATCGTACAATCCTCTAACAACACCCAGAATTCTAGAATCTTAAGGTTTTTCTTATTCAATCTTTGAGCCTTCGTACAATACTTGATCTAACCTATTGTTTCATAATTCATACGGATTTAAAAATCCATTACAATGGTTAGAACCACCTATTTAGGAGTTCTTAACCAATTTCCATCATTTAGACAACTTTTCAAAAGTTGTCGAGCAACTTTTGAAAAGTTGTCGAGCAACTTTCAAAAGTTGCATTGCAACTTTGAAATTTTTGCTCCTAGGCTCTAATTAGGCCATCCTAAGACCTAAATGGATCAAACCCATCCATTCTAATCCTAATTAACCAAATCCTACCCAAAATCACTTATTCTATGCATTTTAGACCTTTTGGTCCAATTGAGCAACTTGGCTTATAATATCACCTAAGTGCCAATTGACCTCACACATGGTCTCTTATTACATCCTAGGAATCCAAAAGGATCCTATAAACTATCTACCCTCTCCTATCACCCATGCTTCCATAGGAGTGCCTTGGTGCCCTGCACCATACTCCCTAGGCTAATAAAACTCAAGTCTCTTGAGTTGGTAGAGTGGACACCTGGTATCCCAACTTCTCAATTATTGCTTTAGTCAGCCAAGTAGCATCCTCTATTCACTTGTCTTTCCACTTGATGAGGTAGTCATGGTAGACCTACCTCCTAGTCTTCTTACCTTCCCTCTTGTCTAGAACATACTCAATCTCAGGTGCTTGGGTTCTAGGTAGGGCCTTGATAGTCTCATGATCATCCTTGGGTAGTGTTTCTCCACTTGCATCTAACACCTCAGGTCCTTTATAGGCATAGATTTAAGAGATGTTAAAGGTGTTTGAGAGCTCAATATCTGATGACAAATCAACCTTGTAGGCATTCTGACCACACTTTTGCAAAATTTTGAAAGGACATATCTTCATCATCATTAACTTACTATGTTTACCCTTTGGTAACCTTTCCTTCTTCAGGTGAACCATCACCATATCACCCACTGAGAATTGGACATATCTTCTCCTACTATCTGCATCATCCTTATACTTCTCTATTACTTTCTCCAACCTACTCTTTTCCTCTTTGTGAATATCCCTCATGACCTCTGCAAAGTCATTGGCCAGAGCACTATTCCTCTCCAATGAACTCACCTCTCTCAACTCCATCACACCCCTTGGATGTGTGCCATACACAATCTGAAAAGGACTTTGTCCTATACTCTTTTTCATGGAGTCATTATAGGAAAACTTTTCCTGAGAAATCATAGAATCCCAAGTTGAGCCATGCTCCTTGGTTAGGAACCTTAATAGGTTGCCAAGAGACCTATTAACCACTTTTGTCTAACCATCTGATTGAGGATGGTAGGAAGATGAAAAGGATAAGTCTATCCCAAGTTTCTTCCACAAGGTCCTCCAAAAGTGACCAAGGAGCTTGGGGTCTCTGTCTGAGACTATGGATAGAGGTAATCCATGTAGTCTTATGATTTCTTTGAAGAAAATCCCTGCAACATGTGAGGCATCATGACTAGTCTTTCAAGGCAAGAAGTGAGTCATCTTAGAGAACCTGTCCACCACCACACACACAATATCATAACCCTACTTGGTCTTAGGAAGCCCAAGAACAAAATCTAGACTAGCAGCATCCCATGGTCTATTAGGAATAGGTAATGGAGTGTAGAGACCTTCATTAGAAGACCTTCCTTTTTATCTTTGGCACACCATACAAGACTCCAAAAATCTCCTGACATCAGATGGCATTCTAGGCCAATGGTAGAATCTCCTTACTAGCTCTAAGGTCTTATCCAATCCAAAGTGGCATGTTAGACCCCCACAATGCTTTTCCTTCATAGTGTTCTCTCTAAGTGATCCCCTAGGGATACAAAACTAACTTGCCTTGAAGAGTAGTCCCTCATGCAATATATAATTAGAGAAAGTGTTATGATATTGCCCTGTCATGTCTTTACAAACCTTGTATGCTTCCTTGAAGTCATCATATTCCTCATACATATCCTTGATGGAATGAATCCCCACATTTTCTTGCCTCATCTCTTGGATTGTCAGATTCCTCCTGCTAAGGGCATCAACAACCTTATTTTCTACCTGTTTCTTATGCTTTATTTTGAATGTGTATGATTGGAGATATTCCATCCACTTCACATGCCCGTGGTTCAACTTTTCCTGCCTATTTAGGAAGCTCAATGCATGGTTATCAGTATATACAACAAATTCCTTTGGCAACAAGTAGTGCCTCCACTTCCTTAGGGATTGAGCCATTGCATACATCTACAAATCATAGGTGGAGTACATTTGATTTGCCTCATTTAGCTTCTCATTGAAGAAGGCTACAAGCTTTCCCTCTTGGCTTAGGACTCATCCTATGGCACTATTGCTAGCATCACATTCTATGGTGAAGACTTTACCAAAGTCTTGTAGAACTAGGATAGGTTTCTCTGCCACCTTCCTCTTCAAAATCTCAAAAGCCCTGTGAGCTTCTTCAGTCCAAAAAAAATGACATTTCTTGCCTCCCTTTATGGTGTCTATCATGGGAACACTCACATTACTAAAACCTCTAATGATTTTTCTATAAAAAATGGCTAAGCCATGAATTTTTTTTACCTCACTTGCTGTCCTTGGAGTGGGCCAGTCTAGTATGGCATCCACCTTTGATGGATCCATCTTGAGGTTTCCTTTGGAGATGACAAAACCTAGGAATATAAACTCATCCTAAAAGAAGACACACTTGTCCAAGTTGATCCTCAACTTCTCCTCTAGCAATATTCTCAAAACTTGCTCCACATGCTCTAAGTGTTCTCCTTTTCTCTTACTATAGATGAGAATGTCATCTAAGTAGATAACCACACAGTGGTTAATGAATGGTTTAAGCACCTCATTCATGAGCCTCATGAATGTTCTTGGTGCATTTGAGAGACCAAAGGGCATCGCCATCAACTCAAATATCCCTTCATTGGTCTTGAATGTTGTCTTCCACTCATCTCCTTCCCTTACCCTGATCTGGTGGTAACCACTTTTCAAATCCATCTTAGAATAATACTTTTCCCATCCTAGGCAATCCATAAAATCTTACATTCTTGGCATGGGAAAATGGTATCTAATAGTTATCTTATTTATAGCCTGGGAGTCAGTACATAATCTCCATGTACCCTCCTTCTTTGGGGCTAGTAGGGCTGGCACTTCACAAGGACTTATGCTCCTTCTTATAAATCCCTTGCTCAAGAGCTCTTTAATCTACCTGGCCAAATCTTCATTCTGACTAGGGGTAAGCTTGTATACTGCCTTGTTAGGGAGTGTGGAACCAAGTATGAAGTCAATATAGTGACTTACATCTCTAATAGGGGGTAGTGTCTCTATTTTTCCATCTACAATCATACCCTTATACCTCCCTAAAAGTTCTTGCACCTCCTTGGGTCCCACTTTCCTTAGTGGTTCTTCCTCTTCTATATTGCACCCCTTCCTCTCTTCCTTGGGCCTCACCAGAATGACATAGCATGAAGTATCCTTCTTCTTGATTATTTTCAAAAATTCCTCCCCTACAACTAGCATGCTGCTAGCTTGATGAGTCTCCTTTCCATCATCTGGCAGGGGTCTCATGGTGAACTTCCTTCCACCCTTAGAGATCTCATAGATATTTTTGTTCCCATCATAATGAGCACTCACATCATATTGCCAAGGCCTCCCTAATAATAGATGACAAGCATCTATATCAGTCACATCACATAGGATTTTTTCATGATATTCTCCTATCTGAAACTCCACATGTACCTGTTCATTCACCAATGCTTGTTGCTCCTTGTTCTTCAAACCAAGCTTATCTACCATAGAAATGGAAGCTAGATTATTAGTAGAGCCAGAATCTAGTATCACCTTGCATACATTACCTCTCACCTTACAAGTGGTCCTCAATAGAGTCTTCCTTTACAGTGGCTCCTTGGCTAGAGGATTCTTCAACAAAGTCCTATTGAACATGAGGAACTCTCGTTGCTCTAGATCTGCATTCCCTCTTTCTCCTTGCACACTCTGTGTGTCATCTTCTTGGGCTAGGTGTACCCTCCTGTCTCCTCCTTGATGATTGTTCCCAATCTTGTCAGGGAACCTTGAGGCTTGGTGTCCTTGATTTCAATTAAAGCATCTTCCAGTGACCACCCCTGAAGTCCTTCCTCCTGATCTCCCTCTACTATTACTTCATCTTCCTCTATAGCCTCCTCTAGGGCTAGCATCACCTTCCTAGTTTTCCTGATTACTAGATTCCCCTTGAGGTCTAGTAAAATATCCTCTTCTATTGAATCTTCCTCTGGCTCACCTTGCTTTTTTTTGGGAGTCACCCTTTCTCCTTTGTCTTTCCTCAATCTTTTGTGCCATTTGGAAGCAAGAGTGCACTGATTTTGGATTGAACAAGGTTAGCTCATCCTGAATGGTATACTTGAGTCCATTCAAGTATCTTTCCAACTCCTTCTTCTCTCTCTCAGTCACCTTATCCCTTAAAGAGAGTTTGTGAAACTCCTCTGTATATGAAACTACATCCAGGTCCTTTTGCCTAAGGCTCTACAACTTCTTGTGTAGAGTGACCTCATAGTCCTTCGGTATGAACTGCCTTTGGATTTTAGAATTCATCCTTCTCCAAGTAGCTATCTAGTTCTTTCCTTCATCTACCCTTTCATTTTGAGGGTAGTTCCACCAGCTAAGGGAAGGGCCCTTCATTTTGGATTTTTCCAACTTCACCTTTGGCTCTCTATCACACTTTCACAATCAAAATGGTCGTCCAAAGTCTCTATCTAGTCCACACAATCTTCAGGATCTAGTTTTCCACAAAAGGTAGGTGTATCATCTTAAAATGGAAGCACTTCCATGTTAAGAGCATTTAGCCCTCCGAGTAAGTGGTTTGGGGTCATGTTGAACGCCTTGAATGGATATTTGACTTGGATCTGGCTTCTTCCCCTGTTCTATCCCATTCTCCACTTCTTCCTAGCATTTTTCTAGCAATCTGGATCATGAACTTGAGGTTTCTGACCCTAAGGTCAAGGTCGACCTTATGGAGTCAAGGTCAACCTCGACCCTGACCTAGTCAGGGTTGACCTTGACCTTGACCCTAGGTTCTAGGATCTTCGGGGTTGTTCTTCTGGTTGCGGGATTTCATCAAAAACTTGTCTTTTCCATCTTCGGGGCCACTATTTCTCAGATAAAGTGTCGAATTCTCAAATTAATATTTGAGATGGACCTTTCTCGATATTTGTATAGGAATCCTAATTTATTATTGGAGATTAGCCTTTCTCGATTTTAGTGCCTAATACTCAAATTAACTTTGGGGTTGGCCTTACCTCGAACTTTATAACAAGGCTCTTAAATAATTATTTAATTTCTATATTAAAGGTAGTTCCCTCCTAGATTTTTGTGTCAAGACTTTAATTTAATTTCCTCTCTATGGGCATCTCTCTAGAGTTTTGTGACATGGGCCCTTAATTATTATTTTCTACGAGGCCCCTCTTGTGCCCTAGATCACTATAAAAGAGAGCCTTCCTCTCTCATTTTCACATCTCATTCTCACCAAGCAATCTCTCAAGCTCTCAAGTGCAAGCAAGCAAGAAGATCAAGCATTCAAGTCTTCAAGCATTCAAGTGTTCAAGCATTCAATTCATCAAGGAGATCCATTAGTAGCCATTGAAGGATTCAAGCTCTATGGAGCTCTCTTGTTGAAGATTCCTCCATCTCCATTCAAGCCTCTTCCAAGTTCAAGATCCATTCAAGATTGGTGTTGAAGATCAAAATACAATTGATTGGAGACATCCTACATGTGATTCTACATTCATCCATTCTTGTGGATTCAAGGATTCGGATCCTCCACAAGGGTTTCAACTCAAGCAAGGTGAATTGTTCTATTTACTTTGTTTATTCCAATATATTTCAATTCAATTTCAAGGTTAATTCCTAAATTGGGGTTTAACTAAGGCAAACCCCCCATACAACCAAAAAAACCATTTTTCTTGCACGTACAGGTGCGAAATCTCAGATCTGGGAGCGAATTCGGATACCCTTTTTGGCAATCTTTCAGAATCTGTGAATAGAATCGGAATTAGACATCAGGATAAAAATGTTGTCATTGACCTTTTAAAAAGGTCTAGGTCGACATAACTGAATCTGGGAAGAATATTTCTGGGTTTTGTAGATCTCGCAGTTTCAATTCAAATTTGTGAGAATCAACTATTTTTGAGATCGTTTGATATGGTTTTCAGCCGATTCTTTTCCAGAGGTAAGTACCTTTATTTCTTAATTTCAATATTAATCATCTACATTAACCTTCCATATCAACACAATTTCATAAAAGTATAAAATATGGGTTTTGGGGTCTCTTTTATGTGCTAATCATTGTCCTAGGACCCTATTCCTATTTTATCTTATATAGTAGGTATGTCCACCTTGGTGTCCCTTCTTCCCATCTTCTCAAGGACTTCTAGAAAGAATCTCTAATCAACATCTATTCCTTGCCTATTCCTCCAAGGCTCTTCTCCATATTCCTCATCCTCTCCTTCTTCTTTGGAGTCTTCTTGGGTTTCTCTACCCATCTTTCCTTTCAACTTATCCATCTCCCTCTTTAGGGCTCTATTTTCTTCTCTGATGGTCCTACTCTTTGCCATCTATTCCTTGACCAACTTGGCCAGCTCTACATTAGTGATTCTCAAGGGAATCTCTCTCTCCCCTTCTTCATTTTTAGACATCTTGTCTTCTCTTTGCTATCTAATCAAGACCTTGGTGGCTCTAAAACAAAATTGGCCCTATTTTTTTGCCTATTTTTCTGGCTACTTTTTCAGCTAATATTTTTCTAGTGATGTTTCCAGTCGATATGTTGTAACCAATTCTAACCCTAAAGGGGAAAAAGCTTATATAAAATAGCTTAGGGTTAGGGATTTCAATAGATATGATTTTAGTACTTGCAACAGGATTGAGCTGTAAGGGATTATGGATTGTAATTAGGTTGTTAGATCACTGGATAATAAAATATTGGACTCCCTGTTGGTAGACATAGCCCAGGGATTGGGTGAACCATGTTAAATCTTTGTGTCTTGTGTTCTCTTCTGTGTGGTTTATTGTTTTCTGATATTGGTGATATTTGCATGTAACTATTATTTTTGTCTTGTTAATCCTAACACTTCCTCTACTAGAACAAGTTGGAAAAGCATTGGAGATCTAGCATCAGCTAATCACTCAATCTTACAGAAGCTGTTAAATAACAAAAGTGTGATCAGCTCGAACCTAGAAGACTATTTGATTTGGAGTGCCTCCAAATGAAGTGACTATAAGGTTAATCTTGGTTATGAGCTTTTAAGACAGACAAAAATGTGAATAATGGCCATCCAATCTTTGTTGGGGAAAATGGCCATTACCAAAGGTAGGGGCCTTCCTTTGGATAGCTCTACATGGAAGGATATTGATAGCAGATAGATTGAAGTCGATTGGTTTTTCTAGTCCCAATTGGTGTATCATGTGTAGAAAGGAAAAGGAGTTCACTGATCTTTTTCTTTTATGGTTCCCTATAGCTGGAGAATGTTGGGATTGGCTGCTTGATAGACTATAATGGTATGCAATTAGAAATATCATGATAAAAAATTTCATCTCTTCTTGGCTGACCAATAGAAGTCACCCTAAATGGGGACTCATTTAGATTGTGAGTCCGTCTATGTTGGTATGTCATTGTTAGAATAACTGAGAGGGGGGTTAATCAGTTATCTACAGTCCCAAATACAAAATGTATATCCAAAAACAATTTAAACAATCTTCTACAGCTTGGTAACATAAAATAGTAAATTGTCTGTGCTTTTACCGATTACTAGTAAAAAACTTATAGTGATTACCAACCAAATCAAATATGAAACATGAAAAGTATGATAACCAAAAATCATCACAGTCAACACATAACACAAAAGATTGAATGTGGAAACCCTATAAAGGGAAAAACCACTTGGGACCGACAACCCAAAATATTGTTCACTCTTCTGAAGTGAGCTCGGTGAAGACCCAACCCTATTAAAGGTTATAAAACACACTGTAAGGTGTGACCTTGTTAGAGGATTTAACACTAACCATTATTGTCCAACCAACATTCACTATGGGGTTGACAGGATAACAAATGTACATTCTATGAATGACATTACAAGACTTTCAAGTCCACTTAGTTAAGAGATTTATTTGTTTACAATGGTTAAACTGTAACAGTAGGTGATCTGATTAAAATACAACTTCTATTGCAGATGTTTAGATCTATATTATGTTCATTCAAATCCTCTGATCAATATATCAATCTTGTTTCAACAATATTCAATGACATACTGTCTCTCGGTTATAGCTTTCTGATGCTCAGTAATCTTCGCAGTTCAGTTCTCCTTAACTAGTTTGATCAGACATGCATGAAACTCTATTCATGCGATAACTATGCTATCTCCTTCTTTCGGCATAAGTTTCTCAATGAAACCCTAGTCTCTTAAATAGACAAGTAAACCATTTTCTTTTCATCCATCAGATTTTGTTGCTTAATCTCCTTCATTGATTTTGCTGCTTAAACCTTCCTTAGCTGATTTGTCAGTAACACGTTTTGTTTCCATCCTTTAGATCTTCTTCAAATTTTGTTAGCCGTTGATCTCCGTAACAAACTTTATCTCCAACTTTGATAATGAGGTACTTTCTAGCTCATCAATTTATATCGACTAAACTAATCATTTAGTTCTTTTGTCCATACTCAGTTAACAAAGAAATGTGTCGGTGAACACAAAATCAGTGAGTACTATTGCTCGGTATACACTACACTACTCGGTGTATACTGGAATGCTTCATTAACTGACCACACTACCTTGTGTCTTTTTTCTCTTTTCTTCATCATAGATGAATGCAACATAATCAAGTCAATAACATAAGGTCATAGAATCGTCAATAAGTTACCCAATGTATTCCTTATCCTCATCTGTTATATCCATCTTTCTCATGTAGATATATCTGTTCTTCTCTTTTTCTCCTTTCTTCAGATGTTTATGTATTTGTAGCTTCAAGATAAGTACTATCAAAACTAGTTGATATCAATAACAACATATTACTAATTTAATCATCTTACATATCTAATCAGCAACTCGGTGATCTCTAATCAATGATCTTCAATTAGGTTCTAAATTAGTTTTAGTTCATCAATATCTCCCTTTGGCATTGATGGCAACACAAGCAATATGAAATATTTCATACACATACAAAACATGTATTCTACAACTATACAAACAAATTTTGTTACACAATATATGCAAACATTCTTCTACAGATTTGATCTTTTTAGCCCCTTTTGTTCTTTTTGTTCTCAACAACAAGTCTTCAATGCTCTCCCTGACTTCTTCAGTTTATCTCTCCCTTAGATAGATGTATCATGATCTTGGTCCATAAGATCGCTCTCTTTTTCTTGTTTGATATTGAGATCACTCTCCCTTTGACAAAAATGCCAAAGAAAAATATAAAACATATAGCTCTTGTAGTAGCCATGTAACTCACTTTTGCTCAATTTCTATACACAGTATGCACCAAATGTATCTCAGTATACTAATGTGCAAATCTGTTCCAGTTCTTCAAACTTTTCACAACTTTAGATAGAATCCAAAGTGTGAACTATGTTGCATCAACATGAATGATCTTCTGATAAGATTAGGCTGATGCAAGCTCCAAATCACATTAGTGACTGGTAGATAGGGGATAGACCCCAAGTCTAGTCCTCAAGTATTCAAAGTTTCCTTCGCTAGAGGCTTCGTGAAAATATCAGCAAGTTACTCTTTTGATGTAACATATTCTAATCTGACTTTCTTCTCCTATACTTGTTCTCTTAAGTAGTGATACTTGATAGATATGTGCTTTGTTTTTTAGTGCATCACTGGATTCTTTGAAATATTAATTGCACTAGTGTTGTCACAATATATAATCACCAGCTCAGTGATTACCTCATTCATACCTTCCAACACTTGCTTGATATATGCAATATTTGAACAGTTTGTAGCAACAACAACATACTCTACTTCGGTAGTGGACTGGGAAATACAAGGTTGTTTCTTACTTGTCCATGTAACAAGTCTTTCACCAAAGAAAAATGCTCCTCCGGTGGTACTCTTTCTGTCATCTATATTTCCAGCCCAATCTACGTCGGTATAGACTTTGAGTTCAAACTTGGCTTCCTTAGGATACCATAATCCATAATTCTCTATTTTGTTCAGGTATCTTAGGATTCTCTTTGTAGCAACCATGTGTGACTCCCTAGGACTTGCAGAAAATCTAGCAACTATCCCAACAACATGTGCTATATCTGGTCTACTATGTACTACATACATCAACTTACCAGTCATTGATTAGTACAGTGTCTAGTTTACCTCTGTAGTTTCATCTTCCTTGGTCAGTTTACATCTGGTAGACATTGGTGTTCCAACAGGTTTAGGATCTTCCATGCCAAATGTTCTCAGTACTTCCTTGATATATTTGGATTGTGTGATGAATATTCCATCATTCTGCTGGATAACCTGTAAGCCTAGAAAGAACTTAATCTCTCCAAACATAGACATTTAAAATTCATTTCTCATCTCATCAGCAAATGATCTACAGATATGATCTTGTCCTCCAAATATTATGTCATCCATAAATATTTCAGCAATCAAGATAGTATCATCTGAATTTTCTTTCATATATTGATTGTTATTCTCACTAGTTCTAACAAAACCAATACTTAGCAAATAAGTATGGAGCCTTTCATACTAGGCTCTCGGTGCTTGCTTCAAACCATACAAAGATTTATGTAATCTACATACCATATCTTTCTTGTCTGGATCCATGAACCTTTCTGGTTGTTCTATGTAGACTTCTTCTTTAAGTATCCCATTCAGAAAAGAAGATTTAACATCCATTTGGTAAACTTTGAACTTTTTGTGTGCTGCATACGCAAGTAACATACCGACTCCTTCTAATCTAGTAACATGTGCAAAAGTTTCACCATAATCTATTCCTTCCTCTTATGCATATCCCTTGTATACCAATCTAGCTTTGTTCCTTGTTACCTCTCCATTTTTAGTAAGCTTATTTCTGAAAATCCATTTAGTACTGATAACATTCTTATCTTTAGGTCTAGGTACTAAAGTCCATGTCTTGTTTTTCTCTATCTGTTCTATTTCTTCATTCATTGCATTAACCCATTCTTCATTCTCCAGTGCAAATTTTACATTCTTTGGTTCATATTCACAAACTAAACATGTACCTTGTCTCATCTTACTCCTTGTCATCATGCCACCTTGTCAGTCTCTAATGATTTGGGTCTCAGGATGATGTCTTCTGACAAATCTTGCCAGTAATTGATCTCTTCTCTGTTGTTCATCCTATGCAGGTTCATTTGCTTTCTCGGTAGGTCCTTCTTGCTCATCAAGTTCTCTTTACTGTTCCTCGGTATTGTTTTCTTGTTGACCGATTGTCACTATCTATGGCTTTGGTAGATACTCTAGTTGTTCAATGTAAGTGAATCTACCGTAGTCTTCTAGTTCCTTTGTGCTTTCTTTTGTATTCTTATCATCAAACTCATCAACCCTGACATTAGTACTTTTAATCATTTTATTAGTAACTCTATTTAGATACTTGTATGCTTTTCTTTTAGTGGAATATCCAAGAAATATCCCTTCATCACCTTTTGAGTCAAACTTTCCATTTCTTTCATCTTTCAGAATAAAGCATTTACTTCCAAAAATTCTGAAATAACTTACAGTGGGTTTGTGACGAAACCATAACTCATAGGGTGTTTTGTTAGTGTCCTTCAATTGTACTCGGTTCAAAACATAAAAATTTGTGCTAACTACCTCTCTTCAGTATGTCTGAGCTACATTCTTTTCTATCATCAATGTCCTTGCACAATCAACAACTAACCTATACCTCCTTTCAACAATTCCATTTTGCCAAGGTGTCCTCGGTGCAGAGACCTATCTTTTAATACCATGCTCATTAAAATAGTTAGTAAATTTATCAGAAATACATTCACCACCTTTGTCAAATCACAAGCATTTCAATTCTTTACCAGTCTCTTTCTCTACTTTTTCTTTATACCACTTGAACATCTTAAATGCCTCTGATTTTTCCTTTAAGAACATGACAGTCATTAATCTAGTGTAATCATCAACAAAAAGAATGAAATATCTGTCTCCATAGTAACTTTTAGTTCTCATAGGACCACATAGGTTAGTGTGAACTAACTCAAGTATTTTCTTTGTTGAATAATCTTTTCTTTTGAAAATAGAATTTGTCATTTTACCTTTTTGACATTCATGACACATAACATGATCAGGATTTGTTAAGTTAGGCAAACCTCTAACCTTTTTCTTTTTACTGATCTTAATCATGTTATCAAAATTCACATGACATAAACTTTTATGCTAGAACCATGCATCCTCATTTTTCATCATTAAACAAGAAGACTCACCATTGTCAACATAAAACAAATTACCTTTCGATTGTGCTCCTGTTCCAACAAGTTTTCCATCATCATCAAATATCTTTACTTTCTTACTCTCAAAAGAAACTCGGTGACCAAAATTGTTAAGATGTGCCACACTTAGCAAATTATAGTTTAGTCCTTCTACCCAATAAGCATTATCACATTTGATTCTATCATTTATCATCAAAGATCCTTTTCCTCTAACCATACAAGGTGTATCATTACCCATTTTTATAGATCCTCTATTGTATTGCTCAAGATGATCAAATGTTTCTTCATCACCAGTCATGTGATGTGTACAAGCACTATCTATGATCCATGTTAGAGTAGTCTTATGTTAGCTAATAATTAAATCATTTAATTATTAGTTTATCATACTCTAGGCTTAAGTTTCTCTTAGGCGCTTTATAATTCTTTAGGGTTTTTGCCTTTAGGGTTTCGTGTTTCCTTTTATAAGGATTCACTTCTTTCATTTCAATAAGGAGATTGTATTATTTTCATCATTGTTAATAGAAGCTTATTTCTGGCAACATGGTTTTGCAGTCTCTGGCCTATTGGCCGCCATAGCTTTCTGTCTCTTTTTGCTTCTTCTTTGTGACAGTCTTGCATGCAGGTGTTCTTGGGATGATTTGCGTTTGTCAAATCTAACATGGTATCAGAGCTCTCCTGTTGTTCGCTGTTCGAGTTTTATTGAAGCACAGAGGGTTTCAGAAGTTTTTTTGTGGATCTGGGGGGGAGCCAAAATTTGGCTCACCTTGGGCAAAAACGGACACCACCATTGTGTCCGGAAGGCCCAAGAACCCCTAAATCCATATAAAACTTGTCTATTTTGGACACAGTGGCATCTGAGGCAAAATTTTTTTGCATACCAGGGCTGTACGGCCCTGGCACGCACTCCGAGGCGGGTACACGGCGATTTTTTTTTTTTTAAAAAAAAAAAAAATTATTTTGGGGCCGCCGTCCAGCGGCCACCCCCGCGCCGCCCCGCAGCCACCGCAGCCGCGGCCACCGCCCGAGCGGCCACCGCAGCCGCGGCCCCCGCCACTGCGGCAGCCACGGCTCCCGCCACCGCGCCACCCGCGGCCCGCCCAGCTGCCACCCACCCCGGCTCCGCCACTGCTCCGCCGCCCTCTGCGGCCTCCGCCGCCCTCGGCCCGTCGCCCGTGCCCTCTGCTCCGCCGGCCCGGCCCACCGCCGCTCCGCTGGCCCCCGCCGCCGGCGCCCGGCCGGTTTCAGCCCTTGCGGGCTGCCATTCGCAGTAGCACAGTCATATGACCGACCAGGGGCTGCGGCCCAGCCCCCGGAGCGCGCCATGCGCCCGGGGGCCTATTTTTTTTAGCCCCTGGGGCTCTTTTTTGGCCTTTTTGGGGGTACCTGGGCCTTTTTCGCTCTACAGGGAGCATACGGGGGTCTTTTTCTGACTTCTTTATATCGTCAGAAAGCTCTTTCCGAGCTCTTTCCAATGATGGAGGTTAGGGTTTTGGGTTCTGCCGTTTCAATAGTGTTTTTTGCTGTTGAAGTCTGATGTCTCTTTTTGCCTTCCGGGAGTCATATCTGGCTCATCCGGACTCCTTTTTCGGCAAACGAGATATCGTCGGAAAGCTGTTTCTGTGTACTATTCAGTGGCAGAGGTATTTCTTCCAGATTCTGCTCCAGGTTTTCACTCCTCTGAGTTATGCAGTTTATGCCCTCTGGTGGTGTGCTTGGTTCTACAGGTCCGGGGATCTCTTCTTCTGAGTTCATAGCTCACTCTTCTTTCTGACTTCTGAGCTTGCATGCTCTTCTTGATGTATCTTTGTTCTGTAAACGCACTGAGATAAAGTGCCTTCTTCTGCATTTCTGGGATCTTTTTCACCTGGTTCAGTTTTAGTATTCGCACTCAGTTATAAAGTGCCATGGGGGGATTCTGATGCATTTGCCACTATAGGCGCATCCACTCTTGTCAAGTGAGCATACCTTCCATGACATTAGCCCATGTAGACTGTGTTTATGACACCGCCCTTTATCCTGTGTGTGTGCTTCTGTTGCACTGTTGGTGTTCCTGGTTCTTCTTCTGCAGCTGTTTCTGGTACTGCATTTCAGTGTTCCTGTCACCTCTCCCAGTTCATCATTATGGGGGGGTTCACCTGTTGGTTCTATTGCTTCCTGGTTCGATTGATCAGCTCTTCAGACACTTGTCTTCTCTACCTGGTCATGCACTTCAGTGGGGTTTCCAGCAGTATCTTCTGACAGAGTTTTCAGACATGCTTCGGAGGAGCTTCTTGCTCTCTTCTTGTTCCTTTCTCTGGGACATCTTTTGCTTTATGTTTGGGTACCTGATCAGGCCTAGTTGCCGGGACCCATCTTTCCTGCTTTCTGCAGTAGTTTAGCTTTTTTTGCTTCTCCTTAAGTTACACTTAAGGGGGGGTGTTAGAGTAGTCTTATGTTAGCTAATAATTAAATCATTTAATTATTAGTTTATCATACTCTAGGATTAAGTTTCTCTTAGGCGCTTTATAATTCTTTAGGGTTTTTGCCTTTAGGGTTTCATGTTTCCTTTTATAAGGATTCACTTCTTTCATTTCAATAAGGAGATTGTATTATTTTCATCATTGTTAATAGAAGCTTATTTCTGGCAACATGGTTTTGCAGTCTCTGGCCTATTGGCCGCCATAGCTTTCTGTCTCTTTTTGCTTCTTCTTTGTGACAGTCTTGCATGCAGGTGTTCTTGGGATGATTTGCGTTTGTCAAATCTAACAATCCATGTATCATTTTTATTAACTTTAGAAATCAATGTTGTTTCTACATACCTTTCTTCTTCCTCAGAATCATCCTTCATTGCAACAAATACTACTTCTACATCATCATCTGAATCAGTGTCAGTATCATCTTCTTCAATAATGTAACATACCTTTTTACCTTTATCATTGTTGTCTTGGTTGTCTCTGTTGTAGTGTTGGTAGCTTCTGTTGTTTCTTCTCCCATAGCTTTCTTCACCAAATCAATCTTTGTTTCTGTCATCTTCCTTCCTATTTGGACATCTAGCAGCAATATGACCAACTTTTTTGTAGTTAAAGCATGCTAAAGGTAATTTACCCTTATAGCTACCTTTACCTTTAGGTAATCTTTTAGCCATAAGAGCTTCAAGTTCATCAAGCTCATTATTAGTATTGCTATCATTATCATCATGTCTACTACTAGACTTACCAATGTTTAGAGAAGTCATAAAAGAAGATTCAACAGTCGGTACAACACTATTATCATAGTTATTAAGCTCAAATGTTGTTAGCTTACCGATCAAATTATCAAGAGTGAGAGTGTTACCAGGTGCAAACCTCATTTCATGTACTGCATATATTCTGATTGCATAAACTGGTAATAAGGTTCTAAGAATTTTTCTCACCACTGTATCTTCTTCAATAACACCATCAGATCCTCTTATTGCATTAACATCTTCCTTTATTCGGTTTGTGTACTGTACAATGTTTTCACCTTCTTTCATCTTCATATCATTGAATCTTCCTCTTAAACTTTTAGGTCTGGCTCTTTTGACATTATCATCACCACTATAAACTTGAGCAAGTTTATCCCACATTTTCTTAGCAGTAGTACAGTCCTTGACATCTTCAAATTCAGCATCTGTGAGAGTAGCAACAATCTCCATCATAGTGAAATTATGCTCATTTCTATCTCTTAACTGATCAAGAGTCAAAGGTTCAGTGGGCGGTGCAAGGTAGCCATTCTCCATTAGAGTGAGGGCATAATTCCCAATTCTAGATACATTCAGCTTCATTCGGCTTTTCCATATTGTGAATTTATCCTTGTTTAGCTTTGGAACTTCCCTCTTATACATTTTTTGATCTTTGTGTTGAAGTCCTTAAAACTCTGTTCCAAGAAACCAAGCAGATCTGATACCAATTGTTAGAATAACTAAGAGGAGGGTGAATTAGTTATCTGCAGTCCCAAATACAAAATGTATATCCAAAAACAATTTAAACAAACTTCTGCAGCTCGGTAACATAAAATAGTAAACTATCTGTGCTTTTACTGATTACCAGTTAAAAACTTATAGTGATTACCGACCAAATCAAATATACAAAATGAAAAGTATGATAACCAACAATCATCATAGTCAACACATAACACAAAATATTTAACATAGAAAACTTGTAAAGGGAAAAATCACCTGGGATCAGCAACCCAAAATATTGTTCACTCTTCTAAAGTGAGCTTGGTGAAGAGCCAACCCTATTAAAGGTTACAAAACACATTGTAAGGTGTGACCTTGTTAGAGGATTTAACACTAACTATTATCGTCCAACCAACATTCACTATAGGGTTGACAGGATAACAAATGTACATTCTATGAATGACATTACAAGACTTTCAAGTCCACTCAGTTAATAGATTTATTTGTTTACAATAGTTAAACTGTAACAGTAGGTGATCTGATTACAATACAACTTCTATTGCAGATGTTTAGATCTATATTATGCTCATTCAAATCCTCTGATCAATATATCAATCCTGTTTCAACAATATTCAATGACTTATTGTCTCTCGGTTATAGCTTTCTGATGCTCGGTAATCTCTACAATTCGGTTATCCTTAACCAGTCTGATCAGGCATGCATGAAGCTCTATTCACGTGATAACTCTGTAGTCTCCTTCCGGCATAAGTTTCTCAATGAAACCCTAGTCTCTTAAATAGACAAGTAAACTATTTTCTTTTCATACATCAGATTTTGCTACTTAATCTCCTTCATTGATTTTGCCGCTTAAACCTTCCTTGATTGATGTGTCAGTAACATGTTTTGTTTCCATCTTTAGATCTTCTTCAAATTTTGTTATCCATTGATCTTTGTAATAAGCTTTATCTCCAACTCTGATAATGAGGTACTTTCCAACTCATCAATTTACATCGGCTAAACTGATCATTTAGTTCTTTTGTCCATACTCGGTTAACAAAGAAATGCGTCGGTGAACACAAGCTCAGTGAGAACTCTCGCTTGGTATACACTACACTGCTTGGTGTATACTGGAATGCTTCATTAATCGACCACACTGCCTTGTGTCTTTTTTCTCTTTTCTTCATCATAGATGAATGCAACATAATCAAGTCCATAACATAAGGTCATAGACTCATCAATAAGTTACCCAATGTATTCCTTATCCTCATCTATTATACCCATCTTTCTCATATAGATATATTTGTTCTTCTTCTCTTTTTCTCCTTTCTTTAGATGTTTAGGTATTTGTAACTTCAAGATAAGTATTGTCAAAACTAGTTGACATTAATGAAAACATATTACTTATTTAATCATCTAACATATCTAATCAACAACTCAGTGATCTCTAATCACCAATCTTCAATTAGGTTTTAAATTAGTTGTAGTTCATCAATGTTTGGAAAGAATGTAACAAAAGGATCTTCAAGGAGGAAGTAAAGGAGGTTTGTCAACTCAAGTGTAAAATCCAAGTCTCCATAGAAGAAGTAGTGAACAATAGAATTTTGGGGTTGAATTACAAGTACCTGTCAATATGGGATTCTGACATGGAAAAGATGTGGCTACTCAAACACCGTGGGGATCACAAACTCAAGAATAAGAAGGAGGAAAGGAGGCAAATAGTTTGGTAGGCTCCCCTGTTCGAATGGGCGAAGTTGAACTTTGACGGAGTGAGCAGAGGTAACCTAGGAAGGACTGGGCTAGGCGCTATAGTTAGGAATGATAAGGGAGAATTGTTGCAGGGTTTAGCTAGAAGCATGGGTGTCACCACCAACAATGTGACCGAAATATCATCCTTGGAGGTAGGGCTTAATTGGTGTGTTGGCAATGGAATAGGAAAGCTCATCATCGAAGGAGATTCCCAGATCATTATCAATGGTGTCTCAAAATGTGAGTTCCACAATTTGAGAGCAGCTAACTAGCTCCCCAAAATTGATGAGCTCTTGAAGAATCTGGAAGATTTTCAAATCCAGCATGGATACCGAGAAGGAAATAAAGCGGTCGATCACATGGTGAACATGGGGATTGATGAAGGGACGGATTTGGAACTCAGACAAGATGATCCGATGCCATGTGGCTTACTAAACATTATTTCTGCAGATATTGAGTCACATCCAAGGATTGGGATTGGATAGAAATAGACATATGACATCGCTGGTAGGGAGGGACAAGATGTTTGGTCAGTGCGCATTATTGGTGCAGAGATCCCTCACATGGTTTTGTTGATCATTGTCAGCCACTCGGTCCTTTGTAGCAGTTGGTCTCATCCTAAGAGTTATCTTGTAGAAGCGAGTCTCTTTTGGCGAGATAGACTTTTCTTAGAAAATGAGCTATGATAACCATTTTGGGTGAGATAGTTCTTCATATTAGACTCAATGGTGAATCATCTGGGTATTTAAGTTGTCGCTATGGTAAAGTTGAAGCGCTTATGGAATTGCCGAAAGAACAAATTTATAGGATCTTCAGTCAGGCCAACAAGAAGGAGCATATGACGATGGTGTTGATCTTGGGACCGGATTATTGGACGGGAGAGCACGTTCATGATGGGAGGCTGATTGGAGACCTCTTTCATCCCTTCATCCAAATTCTTAGCCATTCGCTACCCGTAGTAGGCATGGCCCTAAGGATTGTGTCAGACAATTTGTACACAGAGGTGGCAACCGCATTAGACAACATAGATATGAAGCTTTCAGGCAGTTGCTTGCTGAGCCATTTTTCTCTTGAGGCAGAAGGTAAAAAGACATTGATGAAGAAGGCTTGGACAATCTTTAAAACATGCATTGTAAAGGAATATGATTTGGGTAAATTTGAGGCTTTTGTTCAAGGAAATGGGAATCTCTTTCCAGAGGAAGCAGGATCGAGGCTGATGTCAATAGGCAATGTGATTATGTATTTGTATCACCGATCCCTACTGATCGCTCTAATTTGGAGTTTCTTCTCCCTATGTAATTTTTTTTTATGCAATATAAAGGGTAATGCCCCCTAGGCAGAGCTTGGTTTAAAAAAAAAACATATTTACAATTTCTAATTATTATAAATTAATAATATAAGATAGTTATATTATTAACCTATTTAAGATTTCTAATTATTATTATAAAATATTTTAAAGAACAAAAAAAATTTAAAAAATCAAAATAAAATAATTTTAAATTATAAATAAATAAATATAATTTAAAAATATTTTATTTCTTTTATAAATATAATATAAACATTAAATATATAATATAATTCAAAAAACTTTATTTTATGTTATCTCCAAGTTCTCATCTAACATTTGATTCAAATCCATAGATTTTATTTATCAAACTTGTATGAAATAAAATTTGTTCACCTAGATTTTTACCCTGAAGGGGTTCCCTATATGGAAGAGAAGGACCTGATTAAAAAAATCTAGGGTCCACCATGCACGAGCCACGTGCAAGATGATTAAACTGATCTCAATCAGACGATTAAATTGAATCATCCCATTTGAACGTAGGTTTTTTAAAAGCATGATTTTGTAAATGTGAATGCGACTGCATAGTTTTTGGCACAAATACTTCTTTTGTTTCCTCATACTCTTTAATGGAAAACCACAATCCTTCTTATAAAGCACTTCAGTAAGCATAAGAGATTAGAAAAAAATATTATTTGCATCATTTTTATTATGAGAATAAGTGCACGGTTTTTTATAGTTTATTTAATTCATATTTTTTTATCTTTGAAAAACTATTTTATGTATTTACAAATGTTTTTAAAAATTTAATAATTTTTAAAATAATTTTATTATCTTTAAAGAAATTAAAAATTTTGTTTAAGATTTTTAGATTTTAAAATTAATTTACACATTTTTATATTAATCTATGTATATCTCTCTTTCTTTATTTAATTAAATCATATAACTTGGATTTGAAGATTTGAATTTTTTATTATGTTTTTGTCATTGATGATATTTAAAAACAAAGTCTTATAATTATTTTTTATAACAATTAATTTACGTGAGGTAAAAATTTAGAACACAAAATTGCTTTAAAAAAATAATTAAAGAAGTATTCGTATCCAATAACCTTGTGAAGAACTTTAACATAATTTGATATCTTTTATAATGTAAAAATTATTTAATTTTTTTTTTTTTTAAAATCTTAATAGATTCTTCAAGTTGCGATAAGACCACTTAATTTTCTTATAATAAACTAACGACTATACTGTGCTTCCTTCTTTAACATTTAAAAAATAATATAAAAGATAATATATTGTTTAAATGAAAGCCATCCACATCATTCATTGGAAACCATATGGAGAATTTAACTTTATGCTACAATGTTATTTCCTCAATAGTATTAAAAAAACTACTAGTATAAGTATCTAAATTCACATATAGACAAGTTGTGTTTATTGCTAGGGAGAATTTTTTATTTGGACAGAGAACCAAGTAAATAAAATTTACATTTTAATTAGTTTGTGAAAATTCACCAAAATTTTTAATTTTGTAAAATGTAATGAGCCAAAAGTTAAAATTTTAATGGTGAAATTGATGGGCATGGAGTTTATCAACGTTGCACTTATAGAACTAAATAAAACAGTAAAAAAAAGATTTAGAAAATAGAATAATTTTTAAGCATAAATGATGTTAAGATTTGGGAATAAATGTAATTTTTTATGTTATAAAATTATTTTTTAATTTGAAATTAAAATGATCATTATGATAGATTTTTATTTATATTTATTTATCGTTTTACAATTATTAATTTTAAATTATTTCATTTCAATATTATTTTTTTAAAATAAAAATGACAAGAGCCATTAAAATATTTATTTTAATTTTCTTCTCAATTTTTTCTTTCCTACTAGTGCCTTACACCAAAACAAAAATTCTTCTCAATTTTTTAGAAATGTGAAAAATGTTAAATATAACTATGTTATATTATTAATAATGTATACAATTATTTTGTTGGATTTTAGATTATATTGATAAGAATTAGTGTAAAATCAATTGACTTATCTCATCTCCCATACTACCTACCTAGTGTCTTATAATTTTCTTCAACATATATATATATTTTTTCCTTATCTAAAATAAATTACTATATATAAAAATTTTAAAATAAAAAGTTTACAACAATATAAACGTTAATAATAAAAATATATTTAAAATAATATTTACTTTATCATAATAAAAATTTAATAATAATAATAATAAGTTATAATAGACACTATAAACATACTATACACATAATAATAATCTTAAAAAAATTTAGAATACCTTCATAACTGATAACTATTACAAGTGATATGACTGTGACAAGTGACATGAAAGGCATACCATGTGAACATTGGCAGTGTGTCATAGAAGATGGGGCATGGTATAAGATGAGGCATGAGGTCATGGCACTCTACCGGTGCAAATATATTGCACCATAGTCACTACTAAGAAAATAAACTTGCCTTGTAAATAAGGGCAACGACTATGCAACTATAAAAATGGTTAACATACAACCTCATGTTGTGCCATTAAGTGGAGTGTCATTCCCATATTTACAATTTGTATATATCTTATAAATACAAAGGACACCAACTATACAAAAAAAATAACAATAACCAACCACATGGCCACAAAAGATACTACTAAACATCAAGTTTGAAAAGTCTTGATAATCTGATTTTTTGAAATTTGATTTCTTTGTTTAGAAATAATTTGTAGTCTGCTCTTCTTTTTTTCGGCTATTACTATGGCATTTTTGGCTGGTGTGGTTTCTTTCGGTGACCTTGGCCGCGCCAAGGTGGTGTCTTCCGTTCGATCCTGTCCACATGGTGGACACCTGGCTTCTGCCGTACAGGCCCTCGATTCGGGCGATCACCTTCCCACACTTGATATTAAAAATTGCAGTATGGGTGAGGCTAGTCTTAATGGCGAGACCGCCAAGCCTGTACTAGGTAACTCTTCATCGCATGTTGATAAAACTGGTCCAAATGAAGGTAACCCCTCATACTCCCGCAATAGCGATCGGCCTAGGTCTTTCTCTGAGGCCGTGGCTTGATCCCCAAGCGTCGACGCGAGGGCTAAGTTTGAATGTAAAAGTTTTCATAATGTTGAGGTGGACGAAACTGGTAAGAATCCCTTCGCTCCCCTTCCTCCTTTTTCTATTGTTCCTAACCCTGAGGTTCTAGGAGAAATAGTTAAAGAAAAAGAAAGGCTTAGAGATACTGCTATCTTTTTTTCTGCAGTTGATTTAGAAAAGTGTCCTCCAAGGAAGTTTATGGATGACTGGTTTCACAATTACTGGAATAATAAGTTAGGGCTTCACATCTCCTTCTGTAGACAAATTCAAAAGGGTCTATATGTCATTTTCTTTGTGAATCATGATGCTCAGAAAGAGGTTACTAAGAAACAATACTGGAATGTCGGGTCGACATCCTTCAGGGCTATTACCTGGTCACCAGATGTCGTCCATGAAGAGGTTCTCGCTCTCTCGGCTCCTAGGTGGGTTTTGGTGAAAAACATTCCCCCTTTTCTATGGCGTTTCTTTCCGCAATTGCTTGAACCATCTGGGAAAATCATCCGCATGGATGAAATAGTGAGGCTTGTCCCGCATATGGATGCCAGAATTCTTATTTCCTTGTCTCCTGGTAAGGAAATTCCTAAAGACATTTCGATTAACATACTCAATGAGGTTTTTTGTTGTCCTGTAGAGGTCTTAGGGGGATTGAATGTGTGTTTCTTATGCCGAAAGGAAGGGCACTTACGCAAAGATTGTCCGATTATTAATAAAAGACCAAAACATGTTAATACTCCCCCCAAGGAGGCGGCTATTCCTCCTATTGTTAATGAGAAATTGCAGAATAATGCCCCCGATCTGGTTTCACCTTTTCCTATCCCCTCTAAGTCCCTCCCTCCCCTTAACCCTATTGAACTGAATCGTGCGGTGTCTAACCCTATTTCAGCTTTTGTTGGGAAATCTCCAGCTAATGCTGGTCTATAGCCCTTTCCTAATCCAGATGTTGTGATAAACCTTAATAATGATGATGGCTTCACTATTGTTCACCATTAAAAAAAGAGGAAGAAAGGTAACAGCAATGCTGTGCCTAAAGCATTCTGCCCTAATCAAGCATGCCTGGCCTTAGATTCGGATCGGACTAGCAACATAGTTAAGGAAGATGAGGTTAGGAATAAACCATTTAATAAAGATCTGGTTCAAAAACTCCCACCTAAGGTTTTTCAGGAGATTGGAGAGGAGTATGACTTTGAAATCATACCGGCCGCTTCAATCCCCTCTAGTTCCCAAATTGGGCCCTCCATGGATATAGACTCTTTGGTGGGGGCGGAGGATGATTTGAATAACGATCCCTCTATTGCCAGAAGAAGAGGTAGACCACCTGGCTCTAAAAACAAGCCTTCAGTTTCTAAACAGGGGGATACCTCCAACAGGTTCTTAGCCTTAACTGAGTAGGAACACAATGTGGATTCCTCCCTTAACATTGTATCCTAATGAATTGTCTTTCATGGAATGTTAGGGGTTTGGAATCCCTTGATAGAAAGTTTGTTATTAAGCGGTTATTGAACTCTCTACATTCTATAGATTTCTTCATGATGCAAGAAGTTAAGGATGTGGGATTCACTTTGGATTCCAATCTTAATTATATATGGAAAGATGCTTTTAAATTTTGCACTAATCATGCCAGAGGTAGAGGAGGAATTGCCCTGCTCATTAACAGTAAATGGGAAAATTGCATTCTTAATAGTGGTTGCTCTCCCTATAATAGGGTTGTTTGGGTTTCCTTAAAACATGGCAACTATTCTTTTGGTATCTGTGCTATATATGCCTCTAATGATCCTAAAGAAAGAATTGATCTCTAGAATTGGCTTTCAAACCTTCCCGACATCCCTTGGTTCTTCAGAGGTGACTTTAACATGATTGAGTCCCACGAGGACAAGTTGGGGGGTATTCCTTTCCATTGGAAGGATAATGAAAGATCCTTCTTGAATAAATTGATTTGTTCTAAGTACCTTTTTGATCCTGTTGCTGGGAGTAAGGATGTTAATCCTGGTTTGTGGCACACTTGGTGCAACTTTCAGCAGGGTAATGCTAGGATTTATTCTAGGCTTGATCGATTTTATGCCAATAGGCTATTCTTTTCATTCTCTCCTGACAATGCTGGAAATACTGTGCAAGTTATTGCTACCACTTTATCTGATCATCATCCTATTCTGGCTAAGGTTAATTTTATCAGTAGCCCTATTCAGAACAAGCCTAAATGTAATAAATTCATCCTTAATACCAGCCTCCTCACGGACAAGGATGTTCTTGCTGCTATTCAGATTATTAGAGGTTTAAATAAGAATAATCTTAAACACTTATCCCAGATTGATAGATGGAATACTAACCTCTCGTCTTGGAGGATTTTTCTGCAAACTATTGGGCAAAAAAAAGCTAAAGATTATAGGTTAGTTGAGAAGAAACTTTCTTCTGAGTTACAAATTGCTGAGGAAAACATCCAGAATGATTCTTCTAATATGGATCTTCTTTCTAGAGTTATGACAGCTAAAGATTCTCTTAGAAAACACCAACAATTTAGAATACGGGGAGCTAGGATCAGGTCTAGATCCAGATGGCTCCAATGTGGGGATAGAGGTTCAAAATTCTTTTTTAACCTCCTTAAGCATAAGCAAATTAAAGAATCTATTGATAGACTTTTAATTGACAATCAGGATATTTCTGATCCTGAAGCTATTACTCAGGCTTTTGCTAGTTATTATGAGTCTCTCTTTGCTTCTGAAGATTCTCCTAAGGCGGAGTTTCTCAGAGTCAAGTGTAAGAATCTTATTCCTAAGAAATTAGAACCGGATGATATTGATCATCTTGCTAGAAATATTTCTGTTGAGGAAATTTAAGGAGCTATTAAAGCTCTTAATAATGAGAGAGCCTCGGGTCTGGATGGTTTCCCAGTTGAATTCTACAAGTCCAACATCAATTGGATTTGTAAGGATCTCCTTGATCTTTATTCTGAGGCCTTGAATATAGGTTCTTTGGGTAAGGACATTAATAGAGGTATTATTAAGCTTCTCCCTAAAGAGGGGGATAAGGCTCTCATCAGAAATTGGAGGCCTATTACCCTTTTGAATGTTTCATACAAGATTTTGGCCAAAGTTATGGCTCTCAGGTTGGTCAATATTCTTCCTAAATTTGTTAATTCTTCCCAAACTGGTTTCATCAAGGGAAGATATATCCTTGAGAACCTCATAACCAACTGGGAGGCTATGGATTGGTCTAGACATTCTCATCAAAACTCTGCCATGCTTCTCTTGGATTTTGAGAAGGCCTATGACAGGGTGGAATGGAGTATTATTCTTATGATGTTGGATGCTTTCAGTTTTTTGCCCTTTTTTTGCAATATTGTGGCTATGCTTCTTAAAGATGCCTCTGCTCAGGTTGAGGTTAATGGCATTCTTTCTGCTCCCTTCTCTCTTGGGAGATCTATTAGGCAAGAGTGCTCTTTGGCTCCCGCCCTTTTTGTTATTGCTTCAGAGGCTTTATTTTATATCCTCGGAGATAACTCCATATCTCAGGAGGTTAGAGGTATTTATTTTCCCAATAATGAAGAGCTTATTAATTGTCAATTTGTGGATGATACCGCTCTCTTCTTTGAACTCTCAGAAAATAATTTCAATAATATGATAATGAAGCTTAATCTATTATGTTCTATCTCTGGGGCTAAAATATCTCATACTAAGTCAATTTGTTTAGGATGGGAAGAACGGCCCCCAGACTGGCTCTCACAATATGATTTTCAATGGGGAGGTCCTAACAAAATTATTAGGTATCTTGGCATACCTTTCTCGGTTAAGCCTGATCTCAAAGACATGTGGTCATGGGTGAAAGATAAGATTGACAATAAGATAAATAAATGGCATAATAGGACTTTGTCTTTGGCTGGCAGAATTCAGGTCTGTCAGAAGATTCTGTCCTCCTACACTATCTATTACTCTTCTGCTTGGTGCTTTAATAATTATCAGATTGCTCAAATTCAAAAGTCTATCAGACAATTTCTATGGTCTGATGGTAAAGGTAATAACAAGATTCATTTTGTCAAATGGGCATGGTGCCACACTGACAAGACCCTTGGGGGGCTTGGGCTGAAGGATTTGAAAACTCAAGGTATAGCCTTGTCTGCCAAATGGATTTTTCAGTCCATGGAGGGTGATGCTCCTTGGAAAGTGTTGATAAGAAATAATATTGAAAGGGGGGTCCCAAAAAAGGCTAAATCTTGGGCTAACCTCCCTTTATGTGATCTCCTTCTTGGTAATTTTACTGTTATGGTTCAAGGCTCTGCGGTTTTTAAGTCTATCTGGAAAGCTTGGGACCACATTAGAAAATTTATCACTAACAAGGGGTTTCACTCCAACTCTCAACTCCATGGTGAAAGATCCATTTGGTGGAATCTTCACTTAAATGATAAACCTTTGGCCCTTACCCAAGGGTGCTCTGCCAGAATGTGGGCTATGAAAGGCATTAAACAATTTATGGATTTATTTGACTGTGATCATCTTATCCCATGGGATGAGCTTAAGGATAAATATGATATTCCTGATTCTCAGAAAAGAACTTATAACATGATTGTTCATGCTGCTATTGATATTCCTGTTGTTTGCCATGCTGATTCTCATAGGTACTTAAAATGCAAATGGCTAGGTGGTATCATTACATCTTTGATTAAGGCCAAGAATATTTATAAGGTCATTGACCATAATACTGACATTATTGATCATATTAATGCTATTTGGTACTCTTCCTATGAAGCTGATGACCTAAAAAAATACTTTGAGCTCCTTTGGAAGAACCTGGTGGAACCCAAAATTAGATGCTTTAAATGGTTACTTTTACTTGACAAGCTGCCTGTAAAAAAAGATTTTGCTAATCCTGATATCTGTAATCTCTGTAAAGTTCCTGAAACTAGTAGACATATATTTCTTGATTGTATTTTTGCCAAAGAAATATGGAATGTTTTTGGCATTGTTTACCCTATTAATGTTAATATCTTTGAGATTATTTTTGGGCATATTAATGGTCTTCCTAAAGATACCAATTTTTTTTGGAATGTCTTGTCATCTAACATTCTCTGGCAGATTTGGAAGTGCAGGAATGAGGAAAAGTATCAAGGTAAGCGCAAGGATCTTACTGAGTTTTTTTGTAAACTCACATATTTTAAAATCTTCTTGCAGGTGCAGGCTACTATTGTGATTGAGCGGGACAAGATGAGGAGGTTCCTTTGTGATGGACACGCTACCTTTTAGTACTATGAGCTCAAGCATGGTTATCAGTGGCGAAGAACATTGGATGATCTTCCTATTTTTGAACATGTGTGTGACAGGCTGAACAAAGAAATTAGAGAAAATGGGAATGTCAGAAAAGAAGAGTTATATATGTTGATGCAGATCCAAGAGCACAAAAGTATAGTTTGGATGGAAGGTCCTTTAGGTTGGACCGCCTGGATAGATAATCATTATGATGTTCTCAGCTAGATAGTGACTCCCTCTTTTCTTGTGGTTTTTTGTACTATTGATTCTATTTCTTCGGGGTGAGGCTTGGCCTCCTGGTTCATTTTCGTGATGTAACTCTGCTGGTTTCTTTTTGATCTGCTGATTACCTTATATCTAATAGAAAAAGTTTGAAAAGTCTTTGAAGTAGCCTTTGAATTTTCTTGGAATACTTGGGGTCATGTCTTTTTACTGAAGAATTTTAATCTTGATAGAGTACATAAAATAACTAGTCTTTTTGTTCTTCATGGAACCCCTTGCAATTGATAATAAAGAGAAGCAATTTGGAGCAAGGTGTCAAAGTAAAACTTGAGAATTTATGTTGCCTAGTGAATTCGCCGATTGGAAAAAATTGACATGGATTTGCAATTCCATATATTAAGAAGAACAAAATTATCTCAAATTATCACCTACCACATTGTTACAAAGACCAACACCAAGTAAAGATTTTTTCCAACCCAAGGAATGATAAACAATACTAGGAAAGCACTTGAAAACAACATTCCATTTTATATTTGTTGAAGGACAGTCCCAAAATATATGGTTTAAGTTTTTGAATCATGTTGGAAAGAGGCACATTTAACATATTGGATCACAAATTTCAGCTTATCCCCAACTAGTAATTTATTATGTAAGACTTTATAGGCCAAAATCTTAGCATTAGCTTCAGCTTTAGATCTCCATATTTGTCCACTCAAATTCCTCCACTTCCTTTCATTAAACTTACATTTCCAATACTAATTTAATCTAGGGTTCAATGGCGAGTTGGGGAGCAATTTTAGATAGATTTTTATTAGGGGGAAATTAACAAAATGGTATTTAGATAACAAAAGCTAATCTCTGGTCAAATCACATTGGAATGAAGTGCATAACTTCATAACAAAATCAAATAGCACCAAAGACTTCAGAAAAATTAGAAATCTCTTAGCCATACATTTTAGTTTAAATTTGTCTTTCAAAAATTGCTATGGAGCCCATTCAAAAGAATTGAAGTCTCAAATTTGAATATCACCAAACTAGTGAACATGTTTATTAAAATAGTACTTAGCATGCATGGGAAAGACAATAGAAAGAGGTAAACCATGGTGTTGCACTTGTCTATTCCACCAAATGGACGAATTACCAATGTTTAACCCATGCATTAAGGAAACATCCCTCTAGAATAAGAACTTACTAGAGAGTTGTCATGCTTTTTCAATATGGATTGAAAGGGGAAGGAGTCTCTAACTTGAGAGAAAAGAGAAAGAAAAATTTTATCAACCCATCCAATATTCTACCATTTTTATTGGTGAAAAGAATAAGACAGTGAAAAAAGAGCCCTTTCCATGGTTCTTCACCTGACATGATTCTAATTATCCATTTAGCTATTAGACCTATCCCTTGTGTCCTGTGGTCTAAGAGACCCAAACCTCCTTTATTTTGGGTTGAATATAATATATCCAACTTTCAAATTTATAATCATCTTTTCCTTTCCAGTTTGACCATAGATATTGATGAATGATCTTGTTTAGCTGGACATAACCCTTCTTAGAAGGCATCTAGCAAGAAGAATAATAAACATGAGAGGCCAAGAAAATTTTGTTTACAACTTTAATTTTACCACCAAGAGAGAGATATTTATCCCCCTAAGTCAATAATCTATTTTTAACTTTAGCAAGGAACCAATCCCATGTGTTAGAAAGAGTAACTCCCAAACTAAATAGTATTCCCAAGTAATGATTAATTTATCCATGTTTAATATGAATCTAGTCTTTGGGAATCCATTGAGTTCTGGATCTGATTTAATCATTAAAAACTCAGTTTTGTGATGAGAAAGTTTTGATCCTGAGACTAAGCAATATAAATTTAGAGCTTCCAATGCATTATTAATTTCCTCTTTAGAGTTTTAGAGGATTAAAATACTGTCATCTACAAAGTGAGAGTTAAGAACAAAAACATTATTGAGAATATAGATTCCTTTAATCAAGTTTAATTTATTACATTTTTCTAGTAGATAAACAAGTGAATCCACAATAAGAACATATAGGAAAGGTACTAATGGGAATCCTTGTTTAATTGAGTGTTACAATGGAAATAATCCTAAATGGTTAATGACCAAGTAGGCATTGACATCATTAAAAATTATCTTAACATGTGCAAAAATCTTAGGTACAAAACCCAACCACTGAGGCACCTTAATAATAAAGCTCCAATGCATTCTATATCATATACGTTATCAAAGTTAAGCTTAACGAGTAAAGTATTTTGTCATGTTTGTTGATCCCATTCACTAGTTTCCCATGGTAATATTAAATTATCAAGGATAAATCTTTCACTGAGGAAACCTTTTTGTTCTGGTCTAACAGTCCCCTTTACAATAGGTTTTATTCTTGTAGTAAGAGCTTTAGAAATAATCTAATAAGAAGTGTTTAGAAGAGTAATAGTTCATCATCCATAGATAAAAACTTTATGTTTCCCCTTAGAAAGAAATTTAATAGGAAATCCTGAAGAGATGCAATGTCTCTACAGGACCTTCCAAGCTTCATCCCCAAATAAGGCTCTAATCACCCATTTGGCACATACCTTGCTTTTTAGTGGAAAGAAGGACAAGAGCACCAGAATATTTTGGAAGGAAACAATACTCCCATGCAACTCTATGGAAACCACGTGAATCTGCTCTAGATGCCCAAAAAAAGTCATGAAGTAGCTTTTCCAGGTTCATATAAGAAGCCTTAGAGGGACCCCAACAAGAAGAGTAGTACACATGGGTAGTAGCTAGCACTTTGGAATAGATTTGAAACTTAGCAACTAGGGATAAAGGCTTGGTACTCCAGTAATCTAGCTTCTTTTCAATTCTTGCCAAACCAAAATTCCATAGATCTACAGGTGAAGCCTGAAAAGAAAGGGGATGCCTAGAAATATAAAAAAATCACCATGTTGAATCCATCTCTAGCAGAACTGGGACATTCAAGGAGGAGCTCAAAGAATGGATTGTTTGTAACATTTTATCTTGTGCAATTGAATGGCAGAACTAGAGGCTAAACGAAAGGCATCAAGGCAATGAAGATCTACCTTGACATTATCGTGATCCTCAATGAGATTAAGGAAAGAATCATCAATGAAATGGCCATTAAAAAGTTGAGAAGATGACTCAGGCATGGAAATTCCTCTAATGAGCCTAGTGAAAGTGACATTGGTGAGAAGATAGCCAAACCCTTTAGCTACAAGAACATATAGAGAAGGAGCCAAATGAAACCTTGGTGAATGCCTCTGAAGAGACCAAAGGCTTCATACTATTGGCCATTAATAGTGATGCAAGAAGAGGCATCTCCATAAAGTATTTTGAATAGACTATATAAATCTAGATCTGAAACCTAGAGCTTGAAGCATAGCCAAAATAAAAATTCACTCAATGTGGTTATGCACTTTAGCAAAATCAATTTTGAGGAAGAGGTCTTTCTGATTCAACCTTTGGGCCCATTCCATGCCTTCCTAGATAGAAATAATATTTTTAAGAATAAACCTAGACTTGATTCAAAGCTAGTTTATTCTGGTCTGATAATCAAAGGCAATATGTGATGAATTTTTAAAGAAAGATCTTTGCCTATGATCTTGTAAGAGATATTAGAAAAAGTGATTGGACTGCAGTTACAAATATATTTTGGGTCTCCTTCCTTGGGAATGAACTTAATGTTTCCCTTTTTGATAATATCCCCTAAAGAGTGGGAGTGAAAAGCTTCTAGATATGAGCTCTGGAGATCTGGGCCAATGTCATGTCCCATAGAGCCTTATTGAACTTGTAAGGGAAGACATTACACACATGGGCCTTGTCATCTACCATAGAATAAACCAATTCTCTAAGGTCATCAAGCGTAATAAGATGATCACATAAATATTGTTGGCTAGCCAAAAGATGGTAAGGAACAACATCCAAACAGTTCAAAAGAACTTGGTCTCTTGTCGAAGAATTTCCTTGCATAATGGACACCTTCTCATAGTGTCAAAAAAAATGATTGTAAAATATTAAGGAGATATGTAAGTAAATTCTAACCTTCTTTAAATTTGTTTATACTAGTAGTAGTATGTCGAGAGTGAAGAGACAAGAAAAAATCTTTTGAGGCTTGATCTCCAACCTTTAACCGATGAAGCTGAGCCTTGATCTGAGCACCTCTGGTAGAATAATTATCTGTAATTTTCTTCTGGTGCAAAATCTGAGCAAGTTGGATTTACAGATCCATGGTAAAACGATCAAGAATCAGAGCTTCAGAGGTAATGTGAAGCTCTTTAATGGCAACCTCATAAGATCTCTAGTGATATCAAGTGAGTTTCCTACCATAAATGCATAGGAATCTAGCAGTACGAGTGATGGAAATATTCCACCACTTAATCCAGCCAAAAGGCTAATATGGCCAAGCTTCTAAATTCTACATTTATGGAATGTGGGCCAAAGTAGGCTTGTGAATCAGCAGAGAAGTGTTGAGGTAGAATTGCGTTGTGGGAGGTTGTGTCTTAGGTGTCTTCCATTCAATGCCAAAGGAAATGGGAAAGTGATCTCACAAGGTCACATCAATAAGAGAAATGATGGATAATTCATTATTGATAGAAAAACTAAAAAAATATTATGCTAAAATCATGGCATGATCAAGCCTTTTAAAAAAACTATCAGATATAACTTTAAAATTAGACCAAGTATGCCAAATATCACCAAAATGGTGACAACCTATATTGGGATAAAAAAGACCCAATTTATTACACATGCAAAACTAGGCTTCCCTTTCTCCACCCGTCCAACAAAAAGGAAAAACCCCATCTTTGTTAGACACCACCTCAACCATATTGAAATCCCCACACATGACCCAGGTTGCAGGTGGAAGAAAATCAGCAAGCCATCTCCATAAATATGATCTTTCAACAATATCATTGGGAGAATACACATTAACAATCCCCAAAGAATAATTCTTAATTGACAAAACAATAAATACAACTCTCTGCATGGGGTCAGAACCATGATTAATGAGAAAATAATGCCAACGAGGGGAAATGAGAGTAGTGAATCCACCTCGACCAGCTTTATGTTGAGAATAAAAGACAAGTTTGTTAGGTTAAATAATATGAAAAGTAACCTGAAGCATGAATCCATCAATTTTCACTTCCTAGAGACGCAAGATATCCAAACCAGGAACCCATTCATGAAACTATCTCACATAATACTTTCTATGTTGGTTTGTGAGAACCTATACATTCCATGAGATGCATTTCATGAGAAAAACTCTTTCATTTCATCCCTATCCCCCAGAAATGAGAAACTATTATGAAAAAATTTGAATGAGGAGACTCATCAAAGATGAGACGTCACTTTTCTGGCAACACCCCTTCTTCACTCTCAACACACCCAGCCGGGCTGCAAGAACGACATAGATTCAATGAAGAAGAGATGATGGAAGCCACTTGTAGAGTCTAAACCAAAGGGGGTTGAGGGGCACTTGTGACTACATTAATCCCCTATTTTTTAGGATTTGAAATAAGTGAGGTAAGCAGAGCCTTATCTAGAAGTCCAGAAGAAGGAGTTGCACCAATACCTCCAAAGGTACTAGAACCATCAAGTGGTTTTGAAGCCGATGCGTGTTTACCCTTGTGAGCCACAATATTCCATGCATCCTTCTTCATCTCCTCCTTTTTCAAACCCTTGTGAGGATAAGATCCTGAATCCTTGGGATGAGATTTGGTTCTAGCAAGCACCAAATGGTAGTCCTTAATCTTGTACTCCACTGACTAGCACCGATAGTAGGTGTTTGGAAAATTCAAATAAAGGACCTTTTAGGTGAAGGTATTACCACCCACTTGAATCCCAAGGGTTTCTTTAAGATCTTGTGAGAGATCAATTTCAACACAAACCATGGAACTTAACCCACACATGTACCCTAAGCTTCTTGTCATCAGAGACTGTGAAGTCTCAAGACCATCATTGAAAACCTAAAAGAGAAGACCTAACAGTCCACATCCCATGAGAAAAGACAACTTTGACATGGGCAGGGTTGGAGAACTGAAACAGAAAAAACCCTTTGAGAATACTTTCAAGAGGGGTTCTTTCACAAAATAACCTATCAAAGTGTGTTTCTCTAACCAAGCACATGCATTATCAAAACCTGAACAAGAATTACAACATTAGGAGATGGTGTACCTCATGGAACACCTTCAGAATGAACTTGTGAGGTCTCTTTCTCAGAGGTGCCATGGTTATCCGTCACCAATCTAGCACTAGCAATAACTGTTGAGCTAAAGGTGTTCGAAGCCATTAAATACCTAGGCTAATCTTGTAGTAAATGCAGTTTGAAAGGAAAAAAAATGTAGAATAGAAATGTGCAGTACTAAAACCTAGTAAAGCCAAAAAGAATTCATCCCTTCGAAAATAACTGCCCAAACCACTAATGAAAAGGCTATTAAATCATGGAGAAAATATGATATCAAGGAAAAGGACCTCTTGGTAAAAACATTTTTTCAAAAAAATATATTTTTTGTTTGGAATTTTTGTAAAAAATAACAAATTATAGCTTTTAATAAAATAAAAACTTAACTTTAGTTATTGTTATAATACTGAAATCAGAGTTATATCGTTCGTCAACCTTTATATAGTATTTTTTATTTTTCTATTCATTTTTTTGTGTATAAATAACTTGAAACTTTAGTGCATGAATATATCTTTTCACCATTTTAATAGATGTATATTTAAATACAAAATTAAAAATTTATGTGTGCTGAAATATATATATTTCCATTAGATGTCATCGATAGTCTTTTAAATTTCTAATTAATAATTCCATCATTTTACATGGTTTTTGGATATTGAAAGCAATTGTTTTGTTCTTGTTATCACTAAGAAAGCCATATTAGTGGTTGTATAAAATCAATAGAAAGGCTAGTACTTAGTTAGATACTATTCTAGATGTTCTATTGTTTCACTAATAACATTTTGATAAGTAGTAATTTTCTAGATCAAGTCAAATTGTGATATTTCTATTAGGATTCAATTATGTAGGTTGTAATGAATATTCTTTAAGAGGTGCTAGCTCAATGGAAGATCACCTTCTTTACAAGCAGGAGGATGGTAGTTCGATTCCATCATGCCTTAATATATGACTAAATCAATGACTAAATCAAAGACCAAATCAATGACTAAATCATTGGTCAAAATCAGTGACTAAATCAATGATCCAAATCAGTGACTAAATTAGTGACTAAACCAATGGCCAAATCAATGATTAAATCGATGATCAAAATTAGTGACTAAATAAATGACTAAAATTATTTAGTCATAAATTTAGTCATGTTATAAATGATTTCAAATTAACTACTAATAATCACATGACTAAGTTTAGTCATTTATATATGTAATTTTCAGTAGTTTTTTTAGTCACATATTGTTTTTTTTGTACTAGTGCCTATAGGAGCAATTGAATTTGTGCATCTTTATCAATTTAGAATAAGAATGATTGTTTGGTTTTAGTGATTGATTGATTGGGAATGACAAGGTTAGATTAAATCTAGAGTAAAATATATAGTTTGAGATAATAAAAAGGTTCATGAAAATTAAGTGAAAGTATTTGTTTCCATGTGTGCTCTTCTCTCTTACCCTAATTCTAATATTCAAGTGACACATCATCTTTGTACTTCTTCAAAATCTGCACTTTAGGAGGTAAATTCAAACTACAATATATTGATCTTTTATTAAAAATCATAGTTTTTAAAGAAAGATAACCTAGGAAAATAAAAATATTTAATTAAATTCAATGGGGATGGAAACCAAAAAATTGGAGCTCAAATCAATGACAGAAAGGTTTTGGCAATTGGAAAACTTGCTTAATATAGGTTTGGTCAAGCTGTTAGTGGACAAAATTAGTGATTGTAATTTGGTTAAATTTTTGACCTTAGTGAGAATAATCCTAGACTAATTATTTTGAGAAATGCTCATGAGAACAAACCTAGAATGCATCCCCAACTGTGGCAAAATTTGTACTTGGAGATTGTTCAATCCCATGGGAAACACACTAAGATTGCACAACCGCCCCAACGTGGAAGGAACCACTCTAGGAAAATTATTATCCTCAACTATTTTGGTATCTAAAAAAAACATGGGGGCAGAGAAATTCTAATCCTGGAAACTTCTCAATGTTTTAAGTAATCCATATGACCAGAGGACTAGATTTACCCCACTTAAAATTCATGGCCTCCTTCTTTTGGTGTAATGTGTGTTTTACCATCACTTCTTACCATTAAGACTCTTCACTTGTTGGAAAATCCAATTAAATATTGGATGTATTTTCTTGATTTGATTAAAAAAGAAATTGATATTTATTTGTTCATACGACCACAAGCATAAAAATCAATGGCTTAAATTCTTTGGTCTTTAGGCTATGCCAAAATAAATGGTATTTAATTATCCATATGACCATAGGGATTAAGTTGAACTACCCTTTACATTTCACGGGCTCCTGCTTAAAAATTTGGTATTTATTTGTTTGTATGACTAGGGGTAAATTTTAGTCACTTAGATTTCACTCTTTCATCCAAGAAATGGCTCACAATTATTACATTGAATTCAGGAGGAATATTTAAAAATCCTAATTTGAACTTTATAAAAATGATTCATATCTAATTCCCTTCTTTAACAATAAAAATTTAGCTGTAAAACTAAGGTGTAAAAATGAAAAGGGACACACCTTGTATATGGACAAGCGGTAGGAGGGATGCTTACATAAGATAGAGTTGAAACCATAGGACCAATGTCATAATTAGAAGATAGAAATATCAAATTATTCTAGTATTAATTAAAATAAAACAAAGAATTATATGTTTATATAAAAATTCTAAATAAAAATCATTCAAATAATGTAATGTCCCACAGGTGATTTCTTCTTGGAGGTGATTTCGGCCTGATGGTGTTTTTGGTTCCGAAGGTGATTTCTGTTTGGAGGTGAATTCTGTCCCTGAGGTGTTTCTTTCTCAAAGGTGAATTCTATACTAGAGGTGATTTCAGACCAGAGGTGTTTTTGGTTCTAGAGGTGATTTGTGTCCGGAGGTGAATTCTATCTAGGAGCTATTTCTATCTCGGAGGTGATTTCTATCTTGGAGGTGATTTCAGTCTTGAAGGTGATTTCCATCTAGAGGTAGATTCTATCCTGGAGGTATTTATGTCCTAGAGGTGTTTCAGTCCCAGAGGTGAATTATGTCCCGAAGGTGATTTCAAACGGTATCTAGAGTGGCAGTAGTAGCGTACATAGGAGTGAGTGTCTGTATGAAGTTGAGAGGTTACAATCTGTATGATTGGAAGGTTGTACAGTGTGGTTGTCTAGTTGTACGGTAGGAAGGTCATACGGTATGATTGCCTGGGGCTATGTGGATGAGATTGACCATATGGAGTTATTTCCTGAGATCGTCTGACTGGATAGGAGACCGTACGGTATGAAGACCATACTACTCAAATTCTTCTTTATTTGTATAGTTTGGCACACTGAAACTTAGTATAATAGATATTGTTTATATGTTGTTGATATAATTATCAATGCCACATAACACACTAATGATATTGATATTATGCAAAGATGTAGAGTCACATATGGAAGAGGATCCAAGAATAATAGTGCTACAGACACTAGAGAAATGAATGCCAAATACCAATGATGCCACCAGTTGCATTAATGCCAAAGATGCAAATAGATTTCAGAGATGTATACAAAGATGGTGTTTCAGATTTTCCAGATCCGAAATAAACAAAACACAATAGATTTGGCACATAGTGAAATATTAGAGTGATATTCCCGATGACAAACTAGGGTGGCTGTGAACCACTGGAACTATAATAAACCAAATAAGGAGGATCTTTCACCTCTAAAATGGCAGCTAGCAAAATCCCAATAGGAATTTGTAAATACAAATAAAATATCAAATCTCAACATGAACAATACACCCTACACACCGGTCATAAATACCCCTTTGGAGAAACTCCTAAGGGTTTACAAAATAATTCTGACACAACAAACACCTACAGATCACAATAATAATAAAAATGGGCCCCCTTTTCTTAATTAAAGGTCCATTTATAATATTATTTAAATTATGGGACCATGAATTAATTAAAAATAATTTATTTAAAAAGGGGACATTACAAATCCTTGCCCAAAGATTTCTTTCCCTCAAGCAATCCATCATCAATACTCCAGGATTCCAAACTAGGCACAGATATTGATAATTGTATTCACTGGAACCCTCAAGCGGCAATATGACCATGTGCATGCGCCTGGAAGTAAGCGATAAAAGTAACTCTCTATCAAGCTTCTTCTGCTCTACTATGATATAATTGTTTCCCTGCCCAGAGTCACCAGGATCCCAATGAAATTGAACATCAAACACATCGATACTCAGATCCCAAGTGAAGTGCAGACATTGGCAGTAATATCTGTTGAAAACTCTATGATTCTTTTTTACCATATACACATAGTTGGATTTATTTGGGATGAGTAAACCATCATCAAGCTTTCTCTGTGCCACTTTGATATAAACATTTCCATGCCCTTCACCAGGATCCCAACAATGCCAATCCATGAAATCTTTCACACCCTCATGTTCAACAATCCCTTCCAGTATGGGTACATACAGAGATGTTGATGCTAACACCACTCTAATGTTCTGAAGGTGATCTCTACCCGAAGGTAATTTTTTGAGACATTCGGAAGGAAAACTTGGTCCGAAAGAAATCTTGGTCTAAAGGCAATCTCAGCCCGAAGGGGATCTTGACCCAAAGGAAATCTCAGCTCGAAGGCAATCTTGACCTGAAGGGAAACTCGGCCCAAAGGTAATCTCAACCCGAAGGGGATCTCAACCCAAAGGGAATCTCGACCTGAAGGAAATCTTGACCCGAAGGGAAACTTGACCCCAGGGTAATCTTGACTTGAAGGGGATCTCGATCCGAAGACAATCTCTACTTGAAGGGGATCTTGACTCGAAGAGAATCTCGACCCAAAGGGAATCTCGACCTAAAGGAAATCTCAACCCGAAGGGGATCTTGGTCCGAAGGGAATCTCGATCTAAAAGTAGTCTCGATGGAGAAAAAGGCCTCAGTAGTAAATAGAGCCTTGATGGCAAACAGATTCCCAGTGACAAACACAACCTCAGCAGTGGATAGAGTCTCTATGGCAATAGTGACAGAGAGAACCTTGACAGCAGACAAAGCCTTGGTGACAGACAAATCCCCGATGACCGACATATCCTTGAGGACGGATAGAGTCTCGGTGGAGACCACAACATAGAGAAACTTGGCAGCAGGCAGAGTGTTGGTGAAAGACAGGGCCTTGACGGTGGATAGAGCCTTGGTGACAGATAGAGCCTCGGTGATAGACGCAGCCTTAGCAATGGATAGAGTCTCAACAATGGATAGAGCCTTAGCGAAAGACACAACCTTGGAGGTAGATAGAGCCTCAATGATAGACACAGCCTCGATAATGGACATAGCCTTAGCAATAGAGAAAGGCTCAATGATGGACATAATTTCAGTGACAAACAAGACCTTGTCGACAGATAGAGACTTGGTAACAAAAACACCCTCAACAGTAGATAGATCCTTGGTAGTGGACAGAGCCTTGACAATGAACATAGCCTCAGCAAAAAATACAACCTTAGCAACAGACACATTTTAGGTGACAGACAAGGCCTTAGTGATGGACACAGTCTCGACAAATAGAGCTTTGACGACAAGCATAGCCTTGGTGGTAGAAAGAGCCTCACAGAGCCTCAGTGAAAGAAAGAGCTTTGATGATAGACACAACCTCAATGACAGAAATAGCCTTGGCAGTAGATAGAGCCTCGATGACGTACAGAGCCTTGGTGACTGACATGTTAGGAATAGGAACACTGAGAGGGGGGGTGAATAAGCGTTCACTATATTATTACTTTTTCTTAACTCTTGAATCTTAACTTGATTTCTTAAGTACTGAAATGAACTTTAATGAAAACAAGATAAACATTCACAACACATAACACCAATATGGTTATGGGAAAACCCAAATAGGTAAAAACCCTAGTGGGAATTGACACCCACAAAGAACTACACTAGTGTCTTATGATCCTTGTTAGAAGATCTATAACCCTGTTAGGAGTTGTTCTTTACAATGATTTTACTACAGAGACCTAGTCAAAGGTCAGACCCTGTTAGGAGTCTTTTACAATAACCATGTTAGGGGTGGGGACACACTGTCCTAGAGCTCATTTCTTAAGTGGTGAAGGCTACAACCTTCTAATCTCATATACTTACTATATCTACTAGATGAATTGTTACTGTGACACTGCTTGTCTGATCAGTTCCTTTGGTGCGCTAATGCTTTATCCTCTTGTAAAGTTCTAACTCATTATATCTATACTTCACATGTCTCTACTCTACTTCTATCAGCTCTATATCTCCATTGCTACTTAATTACAAAGACGCATCTCATATTTATATGCGCTAACAAAATAATAAACTAGGTCGGTCTACAACCGATTACATACAACGCTTCCAAGTGAATTGGCTCAAGCATGTCTACAAAAAAATATGTTTACATGTCTACAACTTAATTGCAATAGGCACATAGCCTTTAAAAAACAATAATATAATCACTAATCAAAATGCTAACAGTCAGTTGCATACTCTGTTCTATTCAGGTGTTCACTGTGTGTACCACTTCAACTATTTGTATCTTCATCATACTATTTAATCTAATCATGTGCTCTTAGAATTAGCATGAATACACACTTACCAGCTTAGCTTCAAGGGCGCATACCAAAACTTGGTCATACACACGTGTGCTGATGCTCTGATCTTCTGGTGCTCTGCTAACTGTCTAGTCTTCTATACTTAGCCAAATTCTGATCTTATGATAATATGCGATGACTCCAAAACTCTATATGACTTTTTTTCCATAATGACAACACTATATCTAGTCATATACAATAATATAGTCAACTTGCCAAAAATCTCCCCCTTTTTCATTGATAGCAACAATGGAATATGGTGAAGTTACTAACTGTATCTTTATACAAAATTCTTAACATATATTCTAACTTATATGTCCCTTTTTATATGTATTATATGTTGGATTGGAGAGATAGGGTACTGAGAGGGGAGGGTTGACTCAGTTCCCACAAAAAATTTCAACTCATAAACCTTTCAAACCTTAAATAGTAAATAGTAGTAACCTTCAAACATAACTTGTATCCATTACATACATCATTCATTCATTTAACTATCAAAGGTAAATATTATGAAATCAACAATATAATCATCACATAACAAAAATATTTTGGTAACACAAAAACCCTTGTTAGAAGGTAAAAACTATGGTGGGGATGACACCCAAAAATTCTTTACTATTGCAAATAGAAAAGGTTTTCCTATTAGGGATACAAGTGGTGATCACTTTTGGTGATCTTACCCTATTAGGAGTAACATCTTAGATTAGTTAGATCTATCTAGTGATAGGATTTTAACAACAATACTTGAGTGTGCACTCAGTTAAGAGATTTATATAAAGACTGTTAGGTCTAATATGTTCAAAGATTTTACCAAAACTTTATTACAATGATTAGAAAGTAACAGGTATCTATCTACTAATGACAAATCAACTTGTTTGATATAGATCTATGAAGTACTGAATAAATATCACCTTTTTCTGTGAAGATCTCTTCTTTGAACTGCTTAATCTGAATAACTTTGAATACTATTCTGCTCTATCTGGTAACTGATATTCATGAAGTTGGTTAATGCTTCAAGAACTTATTTTTCTTGTTCTTAACTCCTTTGTGAAGCTTCTATCTCACACATACAAAAATAATATGAAATTACATTTATATAGCATATTGCTTTTGCCGCTTAACAAAATTTAGGTTACAATATCTTAGAGAAAACCCTAACATCAACGGTGTACAAAAATAACCTAGATCTAGAAAATACATAAAGATCATCATCATAATTAATGATGGAATCTTTCAATAAATGATCCTCAACCTTGGTAAAACATTTTGTGATTCTATTGTAACCGTTTGCATAGATAAGTGTGTCATTCCTGATTACTATGTTGTTTTCTGTCTTCCTTGGTAAACACTATATATACTGCTTGATAATATCCTAACGCTCATTGTTTACTGATGCTCAGTATCGGTGTACACTAATGCTCGATAAAATTGCTCAGGTTCTCGGTGTGAAGACTTAACTGACTAGCTTGTAGTGCTTGCAGTTACCGGCTGAATATCATAGGTAACAGACTAGATAACCTTTGATACTAAAGACAATATTTAATACTCAAAATAGAGATAACAATCTCCCCCTTTGGAATTAGTATCAAAACCTTAATGTATATAGAGATTATGTCTCAAAAATTATATCTTTTCCATATACATAGATACTTATCAAAAAAAATTCTACATTCCCACTTGGTGCATGCTCACGGTAATGTGTAGTATTCTTAGCATCTATTTACATATTTGGCATATACATTATTATCCCCCTTTTTTATATTAATGTCAAATACAAAAATGTATACTTACAACTTATAAAAAATGTGCTAGTGGGTTTCCTTCAGTGACTCCAAGAGGTTTTCTCATTCCTCTTTCAAGTTGGTGAGAGCAATGTGCTCAAGACCAACTTGTGAATGCATGTCAAAGATATTTTCCAACACAAGAATTTTTGGTATTGCAACAAGTGTTTCCGCTTTGACAATGTGTTTCTCAAAAAATTTCAGGTAGGGTAGGAGCTTAGTTTGTAATTCTGTGACCTGATCACTTGTTCTTTCTTCTTGTTTCCTGAGATCTGCTATTAACTACCTGAGTTCTTGAACTCTTAATATGTGCTTTACAAAAGCATGAGTCTCAGTTATAGCTACTTGTGTACTGGCTTTGATTTCACTTTCAAGCTTTTTAATCTTTTCACTGATCTTGACAGTGAAGGTTTCCATAGTGAAAAGTTTGAATAAAATTTGACAAATTAATTTAGTAATACCTTGAATCTTAGTTATTACCTTATATATCTTAACCTTGTTAATTACCACTTCTTGGCTGATCCTTTCTGCAAGTTTATCCTATATCTTTGATTCTGCCCATTCTTCTATTCTCTTGTTAGCTTCAACATCTGGGGCATTTATTTCTTTAGCAAGTGTAGCAATTTGGTCCATGATCAAAGTATCCTCATCAATATGTACCTTAGGTACAACCTATTGTAAGATGTCTCTTACATTCTCAAGTATCTCCTTGCTTTTACTTTCTTGTTTCAATTTATCCTATGATGCCTTCATTGTACATAACTCCCCATATTTTCTTAGTTCCTTAGGGCTAAGGGTCCTCAGGTCACACTCCGGTATAACTATGACTTCATCTAATGTGACCAGCTCTTTTCCTTTCTTTTTATTCTTCTTCTTCGGTTCTTGAGGTGAACACTTTATAAGTGGTACAATGTCCTTTACCTTAGAACTTTGTGTAACATGCCCGAGTGACACTTTCTACCTTTTTCTTCTCCTTAGTGACCTTTGTGTTAGTAGACTATGTCTGAGCCTCTAATGTAGTGTCCGGTGGAGTGGCCTCGGTTACAGTAGGATTCACTTGATCCTATGTTTCTATTTCTGGTTCCTCTTTCTCTTCAAGCTTTTTTGTCTCTATAGGTGTTTCAGTGCTTTGTTCCCCTATAGTATCCTTTGGTTGCTCGAAGTGTGAGCCATCGGGTTGCTCCTGTGATAAAATTTCAACTGCTTCTACAAGTACATGAAGCTCACCCGATAATGATGTGAATGCACACTTGGTAACTTGACCTTTATCTTGTGCATTGTCTGGTGCAATTTTCACATCTTCATCATCATTTTTATCATCAGGATCACCATTAGCAATGTCCTCAATGAGTACATCTTCATCATTTTTCTCCTTTATCTGGATCACTACTAGATCCGGTGTATCCTGTGAAATACTTATAACTTCATTTACAATATCTTGAATGTTACACCTGATTCTTTTTTTTTCTTAGCTATATCACCATCAATGAATATACCTTTTCCTTTTGACCTTTGTCTCTTCTTAGACAGATTTTGAAATGCATTTTTCTCAGCTTGCTCTTTAGCTGCAAAAATTGATGTCCACATGAGTTGTCCAGTCTCATCAACATCTACCATATTTTCATCTAAGATTTGCATTGCCTGGCCTTTTAATTTTAATCTCTTGTAGTAAGTGTTCATATACTTATGAATTTCATCAAGAGTTAGATTTGGTGCAGCTGATACAAGGGCTTGTTTCCTCATTTTCTTCTTGGTGTCCAAGGCATAGGATCACTTCTGATTTATTCTTTCTTCTAATGCCTTAGGCAGTGATTGTCCAAACTCTAATGGAACTCATTTAAATCTTATCACCATCTAGATGACAACCTCATCAATTTTATTCTGATCCTCAATAGACATGTCAAACCGACTAAGTTCCAAATCTGTGAGATCTCCATTCTCAATTATATCAGCAGCAATGCCAGCAATTGACCTATTCTTATTACTGACAACCTTGAATTGATTGTTGTCATCTGCTTCATCCTCAAGGTCTTCTCTTCCTCTAATCAAACTTCTCCTTTTCTTTGGTGCCTTAGCTACAACCTTGGTTCTTCTTTTTGCATAAGTTTTAGTCAGTGTAGCTGCCTTAGGTTTTGTTACCTTCTCAACTCCCTTTTTCTATGGTGGTGAAGCTCCAGTTGTTGACCTTGTTCATACACCTATGTGCACTGGCAAATGCCTCTTCTTTGGAGTAGGAGTGGGAGAAATTGGTATTGAATCTTTCTCCTTGTTAGACTCGGTTTCCTCACTATCATGTGCCTTGTCAGTCAACAGTAACTGACCTTCGATTGTAGGTTCAACCGGTGACTTGTTAGAGGAGTTATATACATCTCCAAACTACTCAGTTAGAACTTTCTTCATTTTCTTGGCTTTCCTTGTTATTTTATTGATGACAAGACCTATTTTAATTCTTTATTTTTCTTCTTCAAAGGTTCCAAACCTTTCGGCCTTCTTTTCCTTTAGTAAAGACAATAATGCCTTGATTTATTTCAAACCAAAATCATGATCCATTTCATATCCCATAGGTGCTAGCCATTTTGTTCTCGGCTCTACATCTTTAATCATTGTATGGTCGGTGTCCACTAGAAAACAAATATCCATCTCAAACTTCTCGGCCAATGAACTTGGAATCCTACTTCTCATATTCATCTTAATCTTAAATTCCTCAAAATAACCATCTATAACATTATTTACATTATCTTCAATATTTATCATTATATTAGTAATTTGTGAAATAATCAGTTTGTCCACAACCCAATCTATATGATCGATAGAAGGAAAGGATTTCTGGAGGTAGAAAAATAAACATACTAGCAGTGAGCCAAACTTATAGGCATTAGACTTTTGTGACCAGATTATTTTCACATTCTCTTCAACCTATTTTAGGAGTAGCTCGGAAAGGTCTATCTAATGACCCTTCTTTATCATTTTGAATGCCATATCTACTGCACTAAATGGTACACTATTAAGTCTGCTTGACTGATAGAACTTATAGCCTATTACATGTGCTACAAACTTTGCTTCCGAATCTACAATTGATGCAATTTTCAGTGCTTTGTCATCCCATGTTGTGCCAGTATTTTTCTCAACTTTAGCTCGAGATGAACTTCTGAATGCTTTGGCCTTGTCAGTTGAAGGGTAACCTGTAACCCAATGAATCATTCTCTTTGTCACTTTGATTGGTTTCTCTAACTATAATGTGCCCTGATGATAGTGACTTAACACAACCCTAATCCATTCAGTTTTGAAATTCTTCAAAAAATTTAGGGCATTAGTGAGTCCAATTGTTTCAACCTGTTTATGCTTGGGTTTCAACTTTTTATCTATACTAAAAAGTTCTTGGTATGCAACATACATGTCAAAATCTCCTATTTCTCCTATTTTGTAGTGAATGTACGATCAGATGTCTTCAACCAATAAAACCCTAGGTGGGATGCTCAAGATAGCTCCCACTGAATCCATTTTTGACACTACTTCCAAGTGTAACTTGTAATTAGGTTCACTATAGTTTTCTGACACTATAAGATTAACTTCCTCTTCCCAAACTTTAGAAGTGCTCGTAGTGGATTCCATTATAACAAACTAGGTTTTTGACAAGTATGAAGAATATGCTCGGTAGGGTTTCAACTTACTCGGAATATGTCGAAGAATGTGCTCAGTTTGATCTGCAACTACTTTGGATTATCTTGAAAACCCTTTGCTCGAACTTTCTCTATAAAATTTTTTCTCTCCAAAATCACTATGTGAAAATGAACTTAGACTTTCGTGTATTTATAGTTTTTCTTTCGATTTCCCTCTTAAAACTTTATGTCATTAATGCTTGACCTACTTTCCAGTTCGTGAAAACTATCAGCTCAGTGAATACTAAAAACTTCCATCATCTCAGTTAACACATTATTTCTCACTCGGTTGATACTGATACTTGGTTAACCTTGAATAGTGATTACCGATGGGTAACCTTTTTCTCGGTCTAACTTTTACTGACTATGTGACTTTGTTAGCTCAAAACATATAAACTACAATGCATCTTTATTTATGCAGATTTGGTATGTGCTTTTCATATATAAGGAACTATATGAAAAATATGATCATTATGAAATGTTAGTCTCATACATACCTATGTCTCCTTAGGTAGAGGTACCGATGTCACCTAATCCAGTGGATGAGGTTTCACTGACAGCATTGCTTGACTCATCATTCTCATTAGATGCCTTTCTCCACATAGCGTTCCTAATTCTCATGATATCTTCAATGGTGTTTCCACTCTCAAATACATGTCCTTCTTCTGGTGCTCGGTCTCTATAGTCCTTTCTTAGATGACTAACCTTATGACAATGTAAACATGCCATTCTAGTGCTTGTCTAGCTTCGTGATTGTCCAACCCATCTTTTCCTATTATAGTTTGCTGCAATGTGTCCATATCTACCACATGCAATACAGTTAGCCCATGTATTGTAATCCCAAACATAAGAATGACCTTGTCACTTTGGTTGATATGGCTTGCACTTGATCTTCTTCTTTGGTGTCCATAATTGCTTCATTTTTGCCTTACACTCTCGTGTAGTGTGTCCATGCTCATTACAAGTATAACACAATTTATCCATAGTAGGATTTTTAGTATTCTTATTTAGCTTAGCTCTACATTCATAAGCTTGGTGACCTAATTTGCCACAATAATAGCAATAACCATTAAACTTAGGAGTGACTGGAGATTTACCTTGTGCTTTTCTTCTGCACACATTAGAAGTATGTCCCGGTTTTCCACAGTGATAACATGACAACACTTTATGTCTTTGACTTTGATTGTTGTTGTCTTGTTCAGCTTGCTTGGATGATTCTCCTTCATTGGTATAGCCTAATCCAGCTTTACTTCCATATCTTCTTTGATTAGTTAGAAAATAATCAATCCTTTTAGAGCTATCCTCAACCAATTTCTTCATTTCATTGTGCTATTGTTGAGTCTTTACTTCATTTCTCAGTTTCTCATTCTCTTCCCTGAGTATTCCAATATCTTCAAGTTTTCTTGATAGTTCACCATTAACTCGATTGACCTCCTAATTCACAATCATCATCTGATTGGAAATTTCAAAGTGGTGCTCAGTGAGTCTTTGAATCTCACTTTTCTTTGCTTGAAGTTGTTCACTTATCTGTCTTCAGTCTTCAATAGCTAGATTCCTTTCTTGCTCAGCCTATCTAGCATTTTCCATTATTTATACCATTCTCACCATCTAAGATTCTTGACCAATTTGTAGTGCTTTCACTTGTTCAGTTAAGTGAAGATTCTTTTCAGATAAATTAGAGATCCATCAGAAATACTTCTTGAACTAGATCCGATGTGATCAAATAAATCACCAATCTCCTCTTCATGGTAACCAATCTCATTTTGCAGAATAGATAGGTTCTTCCTTTCAACCAATAATTTATTTAATCAATCCTTAGCTTGTTTATACTGCTCAACAAACATCTGCATTTGAATCTTTTGATTCTCTATTGTTTTATCTAACTTATATCTTTCCATGACTAGATCTTTACCCTTCAGTGGTTAAACTATCCAATAAGAGAACTGAGCTCTGATACCAATTGTTGGATTGGAGAGATAGGGTACTAAGAGGGGAGGGGTGAATCAGTGCCCACAAAAACTTTCAACTCATAAACCTTTCAAACCTTAAACAATAAATAGTAGTAACCTTCAAACATAACTTGTATCTATTACATGCATCATTCATTCATTTAACTATCAAAGGTAAATAGCATGAAATCAACAATATAATCATCACATAACACAAATATTTTGGTAATGCAGAAACCCTCGTTAGAAGGTAAAAACTGCGGTAAGGATGACACCCACAAATTCTTTACTACTGCAGATAGAAAAGGTTTTCCTATTAGGGCTACAAGTGGTGATCAATTCTGGTGATCTTACCTTGTTAGGAGTAACATTTTAGATCAGTTAAAACTACCTAGTGATAGGATTTTAACAACACTACTTGAGTGTGCACTTGGTTAAGAGATTTATAGAAAGACTATTAGGTCTACTCTGTTAGGAGATTTTACCAAAACTCTATTGCAATGATTAGAAAGTAACAGGTATCTATCTACTAATGAAAAATCAACTTGTCTGATACAAATCTATGAAGTACTAAATAGATATCACCTTTTTTTGTGAAGATCTCTGGTCTGAACTACTTGGTAGCCTTGTCTGATTCTGCTTAATCTGAATAACTCTAAATACTATTCTGCTCTGTCTAATAATTGATATTCATGAATTTGGCTAATGCTTCAAGAACTTCTTTTGCTTGTTCTTAACTCCTTTGTCAAGCTTCTCTCTCATGCATACAAAATAATATGAAATTACATTTATATAGCATACTACTTTTGTCGCTTAACAAAATTTAGGTTAAAATATCTTAGAGAAAACCCTAAGATCAACGGTGTAAAAAAATAACCTAGATCTAGCAAATACATAAAGATCATCATCACAATTAATGATGGAATATTTCAATAAATGATCCTTGGTCTTGGTAAAACATTTTTTGATTTTGTTGTAACCGTTTGCATAGATAAGTGTGTCATTCCTGATTAATATGTCATTTTCTATCTTCCTCGGTAAACACTGTATATTCTTCTCATTAATATCTTGATGCTCGGTGTTTACAAATGCTCGGTATCGGTGTACATTGATGCTCAGTAAAACTTCTTGGGTGCTCAGTGTGAATACTTAACCAACTAGCTTGTAGTGCTTGTAGTTACCGACTGAATATCATAGGTAACTGACTAGATAATCTTTGATACTAATGACAATCTTTAATGTTCAAAATAGAGATAACACTATACTTCTTCTTTACATCATATATGTACTCCATATTCTACATACAATACTCCCCCTTTGACATTAATGAAAAAGGTGCTCAAAAAGGTGTATCTACAAGTACTTACAATGAGAGTACATCCAGATATGCAATCTGCATGTTCTAGATCTCTTGTTTCCAAAATGCTACTAGTGCATTGACAGTCTATATGTGGGTGCATAAAGCATATGTTAGCTTCTCCATCTTCTCCAAATCTATACTTGGACCTTGATCATATGTCACCATAGTGGGATCGATCTCCTTGATGTTCTGATTAAGTACATTTAGTGAGGGTGCAAGAGCATTTCTGATTTGTGTTTACCTTGCCCTTATCTTGGACATCTCCTTCTCTAATTTCTCTATTTTATCTAGCTGTCCCTGGTACACATTGTTACACATGTTCACATCAATGGAGGGATCTTCCATAGATTTCCTTACATTGTCAATCATTGCTTCTTCTTGAATTTTCTCATAGTGATCAACAATTAGCTTATCCTAGTTCATACACTCTGCAATGACCTTCCTTCCCTTAGCTACAAAATCCTTCAAAGATGCTTGACCAACCTTCAATGAACTGAGGTCAAGTGAAAAGTTCCCAACTAATTCACTCAATCTTTTCTTCATATATTTTTCTTCTGTAACTTTGGATTCAGATTCTTCCAAGCTAGAAAAGTTAGTCTTGAAGTTTGTGAGAATGGTGCTAACATCATCAACTAAATGAACCTTAGGAACTTTATTGTCTGAAGGTAGAAATTTGTTTAGAATTTTAACTGATTCAAGAAACAAAGGGTTCCTCATCCCTTGCTTCTCTTTTTCTTTCTCCATAGTAAGGACACTGATCTTAATTGGGTCTTCTTCTCCCCAAGAGTCCAAGCTTGTAGTGTCTGGTGTCAAACTTGACAATAATGATGCTGAAGGTATGGGAGTAATAGGAGTGTTGTCCATCACTTATGTCTTTATCTTGATTGACATTTCAATAGATGGTTCTTCTGTTGGTTCACTTCCTTTCACCTCTTCTTCTCTTTTCTCCTTTTCTTCTTCTTCACCTGTTAGATCTTCAATCAATACATCTTCTTGCTGATTAGGTGGAATGTCACCACATAGAATTTCAACATCTTGTGTGCTTACAAAAGATTCCTCAAATTTGTCCAACTCTTTATTCGAGGCTGCCATTGCTGTCTCCACATTATCTATAATGATTGTGTCATCTTTTAGTGTCTCAATCATGGGCTCAAACTTTACTGCCTCTATAGGTGTTATCACTGTAAGCATTGAATCCTAAGGACTTATTACCAGTACATTGGTGGTCTTTGACTCCTTGAAATCCTTAGAGGGCACTTGAGTTGTGGGCATAGTAGGTGGGTACATGTGCCTATCCAGGAATACTTTCTCAAAAGCTTTCTCTGATTCTTTAGCTATCAACTCATAGTTCTTATCCATTATGTACATATTTCTCAACTTAGTTCTTAGATGTGGCTTCACCAGCTCTAACAATAATGATTTATCTTCAAAAGAACATATAGGGAGGCTTTTGTCTAGAATCTTTTCTCTTATTCTTAGATCCTCCTCAATAGCTTGTTTCTTCAAGGATTCTAGGATGTTCCAAACACTGTCTGAAATGATTGTTTTAGGTTCCAAGGCTGTCTTCTTGAACTTAATCATATGTTTAATTATCATCCCATTAATTTTTGATTTATCAATCTCAGTGAAATTTTCATAGAACTTCCCTATCTAATCTATTCCACCTTCATCACCAATTCTTGATTTCAACATTGGAAGAATAGGTCTGAAACCTACCTATAAAGGTGCTTGAGTGTTCTTTTTTTGACTTCTTGTTGTCCATGAGGATGGGTGGCTTTCACTAGTCTCCTTCTTCCTCTTGGTTATTGTTTTATATTCAGGAGGTGCAGTAAGATCAATTCTCTCTTTGGGCGCTAGAGGGATATCATCAGTTTTACTCTCCTTTTCCTTTGCATCATTAGACTTCTCAATCTTGACTTTCTTTATTTTAGGATCATCAGCTTTAGATTCTATTGTGGATGTGCTCTCAATTTCTAAGGCTATCTTTGCTTCTCTTTCTTTGTCTAGGTCTACCTGAGTTACACCATGAATTATGAGTATCTCGGATGTAACCTTAGCAACTTTCCTCTTAGTTCTACACTGTTTAGAACTGCATCAACTTCCATTATTTTTTCTTCATAAGTACCCCATCTAGGTGTTGGAAAATTGGCTATACTGATGTATATGAATTAATATAGTGTTTTCATTATGGCAACAAAGTCATATAGTAGTTTGGAGTTAGTGTACTTGATGAGAAGATCAGAAATCGGTTAAGTGTTGAAGACTAGATAGTGTACAGAGTTCTTGCAGCTCAGAGGATTAGTGCACGTGCATACAGAAAAATTATGGTATGCACCCTGTAAGTTAAGTTGGTTAAACTATATTCATGCTTACTCTATGAGTGCATAATCAGATATGCAATTATGAGGAAGATATAGACAATTGAAGTTGCATAGCCAGTATGTGCCAGTGAAGAATAGAGTATGCAGCCGACTATTAGCATTTTGTGTTGCGACTATATTCTAATGTTGTAAAGTCTATGCACCTATTGTAATTAGGTTTCCAATATGTATATATATTTGATTGTAAACACACTTAAGCCAATTCATTTGGAAGTGTTGTATGTAATAGGTTTAAGGGCCAACCTAGTTGTTTATTTTGTATGCGTGTATAAATATAAGATGCACCCATTGTAATTGGTATGGAAGTTGATAGACAGTTGTGAGAAGTAGTGAAGAAGTGTTCAAAGAGTCTATCAAATGTATTAGAGCTTTGGAAGAGGTCAAAGCATTAGTGCATCAAAGGAACTAATCTGACAAGTAGTGTCACAGTGACAGTTCATCCAGCATATATAGTTTGTATCTGAGATCAGAAGGTTGTAGCCTTCACCACTTGAGAAGTGAGCTCTAGGATAGTGCATCCACTCCCCTAATAGGGACTATTGTAAAAGACTCCTAACATGGTCCAACCCTTGACAAGGTCTACTGTACTTAAAGAAACTCCTAACAGGGTTAAGGATCTTCTAACAAGGATCACAAAACACTAGTACAAAATATTAGTGGGTGTCAATTCCCACCAAGGTTTTTACCTATTTGGGTTTCCCTATAATCATATTGGTGTCATGTGTTGATTTCATGATTCATGTTTATATTCAGTACTTAAGTATTTAAGTTTAGTATAAAGATTAAAGTTAAAAGATAAAATATAGTGAACATTGATTCACCCCCCCTCCCCTCTTAGTGTTCCCATTCCTAACATTTGGTATCAAAGCTCTGGTCCTTAGCAAATAAGTTTAACCACTTGAGGAGATCATGGATAAAGAAGAAATGAAACACCTGAAAAGAAATCTTGAAGCTTCTCTTGAAGACTTGGACAAATCAGAAAGAGAAATTGAAGAACTAAAAGAAAAGGTCAGTGATGCACAATTAGTTATCAAAAGGCTAAGAAGGGATCTGAAAGAATGTTCCACCAGTGATTTGGGGATAATGGTCAAAAAGCTTAATGAAGAAAATGCATCCTTAAAAGAATATCTTGAAGAATTTGATGACAAACTGATTAACAATCAAGAAGCATATGATGAACAGGTCAAAGAGAACCTTCAACTCAATGAAGAATTAAGGCTAGCAAACATGGATATCTTGGAGCTAAGAAACACCAAAGAGAGCTTGGAAACAAAATTGAAAGAAGCAAAGAACCATGTTCACAAATTGCACACCAGTTCTGATTTGATAGAATCCCAACTGTATACAAGGAGAGCTAAAGGAGATACTATTTGCATTGGATATAATGAAGCACAAAATCAGATTGACAACATGTGAGAAAGAAAGGATACATAAAAGGACTCTATTGATACTAAGAAGACTAAAGATCAAACCAAAGATAATGGTGAACCACTTAAGAATGAGCACAAGACAGTTAACCACACTTGTTTTGCATATAAAAAGCATGGTCACATGGCAAGGAACTGTACAAAGGTAAGACCTTTTAATGGTTACTATTATTCATGTAATAAATTTTCTCATAGAGCTATGAATTGCAAGAATAGTAAGAAGAATAGGATTCAGCATGATCAAAGAAATCAGAATCAGACAAATGTAAAAAGTTCTCAAAATATTACATGTCAGATATGTAACTATAATGGTCACTCAGCTAGACAATGTAAAATGGTGACTCATGTCAATGCGCCGAGGAATAAAAGGCCTCCAGTCATTTGTCACTCTTGTAACAAGGCTGGACATATCTCAAAGTTCTGTAGATCAAGAACGCAAGCTCAAGAAAGCCCTAAAAAGGCCAAAGAACTAGTATTGGATCCTAAAGGAGTAGTCAAGTTTGTGAAAGCCTCAGAGGATGTGAGATTGATTTGATCAGAGGAAAATAAGGACAAGACTGATGAGTATGTATTGGATGCATCCATAGTGGATGCACCCTCTACATCTAGATGAGTGGCCCTCAGGGTCATAGAGGGAGCTAATTTAGCTCTAGACCTCTACGTGGTTGGTATACTCACTATCAGAGTATGCACCTTTGGACTTAAGCTTTTGAAGTATAAAGGAACCTTCGTGCAAGAGTGCACATACTGATTGTTAGCAGAATAATAGTTGGAAATTTTGAAGTGACAGCCTGGTTTATGCGGCAAGCATTAATGATAGTATTTTCACTTTAAGTACTTAGAAATTTGTTTGATTACTCATTGCATTCAAATTCAGAGTGATTGAAGAGTAGAATGAGCCTTAGAAGTTATTGTGAAGACTTGCAGATTGATCTATCGGTGATTTATAGTACACTTGATCAGTTGCAGAAACCCTAGCTCATTGTGTTGATTCATAAATCTTCAGACTATCTTGGAAAACATTTGGGAAGTGATATAAAAAGTAAGTGATGGCCAATCCCATAGTATTTGATGTTGTAGAAAAGAAGAGATATGTGTTTAAGAAGCATCCATTTAAGTCTACCCTAGATGACTTAGAGGGAGCATTCTCCTGCACGCCTATGGGCGTTATGCATGTGGAAGAAAATAGGGCTCACATTTACTGCAAAAAGGAACTAGTAGGATTGGATAGACTAAGGGCACACATGGAAACCATGCTGAAGCTAGACATAACCTTCTTGGATGAATATGCAAAGTGGAATGATCACCCCATAGTAGAGTATGCTACAACATATGAATTATATGAGACAGAATGGATTAAAATACTTTTGAGAAGAATTCATGATGACCTATTTTGGATAGGTGATGTGCCGGTCAGAATTACCAGTGACCTAATATATGAGATGATAGGGCTCCCAAAGATAGGCCCCGTCCTTCTAGTAGGCAAGGATGTTAGGAAAATTGTTGAGCAAACATGTAAGTCAAGGAGTGATAGGTGCAGGATGACAATTGAGCCTATTGAACAAGATGACATCAAATTGATGTCCATGATACTTGGATACAGGTTTCATCACACTAGTAGGGTGAATAGTGTGTCTATAGGCACAATTCTAGCAGCCATTAAACTTGTGAAGGAAGATGGAGAGTTCAACTTGTGTGAGATCTTACGCACATAGTTGATTGATAACATCAAGGCAATCAAGCATGACAAAACCAAGATATTTAGGTTTGGGTCATTGATCATTTACATGTATCTTTATATAGTTGGGAAAGTATTAGATTCATACTTAGACAAGTCCATTCCAACCATGCCATAGATATCCCTCAACGCATCCATTGAGAGCACATTAAGAGATTACCTAACACTAGAGTTGAAGACCTTTAGGGCCAAGATGCAAATGAGGTATAGGATACCTGAGAAAATTGTGGAAAAGTACAAGGATACTATTTTCTTCATGGTTGAAATAGACACAACTTGCATGGAAGCTGTTGAGCCAAGAACTAAGTGGATTCATCCAATTGGATATGAGGTAGAAGATCAAGTCTTGGAAGCATATACACAAGTATTTCTATCAGACCCAAAAGGCCCCAATGAACCTAGGTGGGGAACATATGAGGAGAAAACTAGAGAAATAGATGCTAAGCTTAACATTGCTGCAACAAAAAGAAAAGTTGCTAAAGTCACCTTAGAGATCTTGAGAATACATGGAGTATCTCAAGAAGATCTTGATAAAGCAAAAGAAAAAAAGATTGCTTTGGAATTAGAGAGCGCAACAACATAAAAGGAAAAATAAAATGGTCCCAAGTTGAAAAAGATAAAAATTGAGAAAGTTGACGAACAGAAAGGAAAAACTGTTGATACTCCTTCTGTGCCCATAGTAAATATTGATCTCACTACCCCTCCAGAGTATAAGACTATAGCTAAGAGAAATAAAGAAGTCAACACTGGTCATCCATCCTCAAGAGTCACAAGGAACATAAGGAACTCTCAAGCACCTCCTGAAGTAAGTTTCATACCTAGTCTTCAAGTGTTAAGGACTAGAATAGTAGAAGAAGGAAGGCTAGATCATGTAGCCAAGTTTTATGACAAATATCATGAAATTCACAAGTCAGAGATTCATGAGATGCTAATCAAACACATGATAAAATTCAAGAAGATAGTTCTTGAATTGAAGATAGCTATCCCAGATAAGGTATGGGAGATTATGGATACCTTAAAGAGACAAGCCACTGAAGAAGACTTCAGAATCAAGGAACAAACACTTGATTCCAATCTTCCAGTATGTTTTGTTGAAGAAAAGAAACTGATACTAAATTTGGTGAAGCCACACTTAAGGAAAAAATTGAGAACACTACACATTATGAACAAAGACTATGAGATGATAACAAAGGAAATAGAGAAGGCCTTTGAGAAGGTATTCTTAGAGCAATACATGAAACCTCCATCTACGCCCATCACTCAAGCACCCAGTGAGCAAGATAGAGTAGAAGAGACCACCCACATACCATTTACAGGTCCTCAAGATTCAGCGCCTACAATGGTAACACCTATAGAGGCAGTAGAGTCTGCACCCATGATAGATACACAAAAAGATGATACAATCTTCATTGACAATGTAGAGATTGCAATGGCAGCCACATACAATGACTTGGATAAGTTTGAGGAAGCTTTTGTGAGCACATGAGAAGCTGAAATATTATGCAGCAACACACCTCCCACTCATCAAGAAGAAGTACTGATTGATGATGAGAAAGAAGAAGAAAAGATGGAAGAAAAGAAAGAACTAGAAAAAGAAATGGAAAAAGAGCAAGAATAGAAAGAAGAAGAAAAGGTAAAAGAAAGTAAGAAAAAGGATGAAATGTCAGTAGATCTAATTAAAGTGAAACAAGAAATGATGGACAACATTCCCATCACTCCCTCTACAATATTGTTGTCAAGTTTGACACCTGACACATCTAGTTTGGACTCATGGAGAGAAGAAGACCTGATTAAGTTCAACATCTTAGCTATGAAGAAGGCCAAAGAAAAACAAGTGACAAGGAATCCCCTCCTGGTAGAATCAATAAACATTCTGAACAATTTTTTTCCAGAAGACAAGAAAGTGTCAAAGATACAATCTGTTGATGATGTGAGTACATTCATCTCACATTTCAAAATCAATTTCTCAAGCCTTGAAGAATTTGCATCCCTAGTTGCAAAAGAAAAGTATCTAAAGAAGAGATTGAATGAATTGATTAGTAACCTTGCACTTGACCTAAGCTCACTCAAGGCTGGTCAAGCATCTCTAAAAGAGTTTGCAGATCAAGGAAGAAGAATCATTGCAGAATGCATGGATCAAGATAAGCTTACTGATGCTCATTTCAAGAAAATAAAAGAGGTAGAAGCTATGATTGAGCAAGTGAAGAGTTCGGTGAAAGACACATCCATAGATGTGAACATGTGCAATAATGTCTACCAAGGTCAGATTGATAAATCTAAGAAGGCAGAAAAAGAGGTGATAAATTTAAGGGCTAGATAGAATCAGTTGAGGAATGCTCTTGCACCCTCTTTAGACATTCTCAATCAGAATATCAAGGAGATTGATGCCACCATGATGACCTATGATCAAGGTCCTACCACAGACTTGAAGAATATGGAGAAGCTAGAGTATGCACTATGCGCCCATCTCCATATAGTAAACTCTTTGATCACATTTTGGAAGGAGATCCAAAACCTAAAGATAACATATTCAGATGTTTTCCCTCAGTGAGTATATGTAGTTACATTTTTTAAAACACCTTTGTCATTAATGTCAAAGGGGAAGTTATGTATAGAATATGGATCATAATATGTATAGGGAGATATAAGTATATGTATAGAAGACAAAAGTTTTTTGTATTTAGAACGGTTAGTAACTTGGCCATATTCCTTTGTTGCCATCAATGACAAAGGGGAAAATTGTTGGAAAGTTGGCTATACTAATGTATATGACTTAATATAGTGTTTTCATTATGGTAACAAAGTCATATAGTATTTTGGAGTCAGTGCACTTGATGGGAAGATAAGAAATTAGTTAAGTGTTGAAGACTGGATAGTGTACAGAGTTCCTACAACTCAAAGCATCAGCACACATGCGTACAGAAGAATTATGGTATGCAACCTAGAAGTTAAGTTGGTTAGACTATATTCATGCTTATTATATGAGTTCATAATTAGATATGCAAGTATGAGGAAGATACAGGAAGTTGAAGTTGCACAACCAGTATGTGCTAGTGAAGAACAGAGTATGCAACTGATTGTTAGCATTTTGTGTTGTGACTATATTCTAATGTTGTAAAGGCTATGCACCTATTGTAATTAGGTTTCTGACATGTAGATATGTTTGATTGTAAATACGCTTAAGCCAATTCATTTGGAAGTGTTGTATGTAATAGTTTTAAGGGCTAACCTATTTGTTTATTTTGTATGCACGTATAAATATAAGATGCGCCCATTATAATTGGTATGGAAGCTGATAGAGAGTTGTGAGGAGTAGAGCAGAAGTGTGCAAAGAGTCTATCAAATGTATTAGAGCTTTGGAAGAGGTCAAAGTATCAATGCATCAAAGGAATTGATCTGATAAGTAGTGTCACAATGACAGTTCATCCAACAGATATAGTGTGTATCTAAGATCAGAAGGTTGTAGTCTTCACCACTTGAGTAGTGAGCTCTAGGATAGTGCATCCACTCCCCTAATAGGGACTATTGTAAAAGAATCCTAACAAGGTCTGACCCTTGAAAAGGTCTACTATACTTAAAGCATTGTAAAGCAACTCCTAACAGGGTTAAGGATCTTCTAACAAGGATCACAAAACACTAGTACAGAATATTAGTGGGTGTCAATTCCCACTAAGGTTTTTACCTATTTGGGTTTCCCCGTAATCATATTGGTGTCATGTGTTGATTTCATGTTTCATGTTTATATTTAGTACTTAAGTATTTAATTTTAGTATAAAGATTAAAGTTAAAATATAAAATATAGTGAACACTAATTCACCCCCCCCCCTCTCAGTGTTCCCATTCTTAACCCTAGGTTCATTAGGGTCCTTAGGTGCTGAAAGTAATACTTGTGCATATGATTCCAAGATTGGTTCCTCTACCTCATAACCAAGTGGATGGATCCAATTTGTTCTAGGATCAACTTCTTCCATACATGTTATGTCAGTTTCTACCATAAAACAAATGTTGTCCTTGTATTTCTCAGCAATACTTTCAGGTATCCTATACATCATCTGCATTTTTATCCTAAATGTCTTCAATTCTAGCTCCATGTAATATTTCAATGTGCTCTTAGTAGATGCCTTAAATGATATTTGATGCATTGTAGGTATACTTTTGTCTAAGTACAAATCTGAAACTTTTCGAAGTATATGGAAGTAGATGTAAATGATTAGAGACCCAAGCCTGAATATTTTAGTATTATCATGTTTGATGGTTCTAATGTTTTCAATCAATTATGCATGCAAGATCTCACATAAATTGAACTCACCATTTTCTTAACCAATCAGATTGTTGCAAGAATAGTTGCTGCTGACACACTATTCACCCTGTTTGTGTGCTAGAACCTATAACCTAGTATCATAGACATCAATTTTATGTCTTTCTCTTCAATAGGCTCAATTGTCATACCGTGCCTATCACTTATGGACTTACATGCCCACTCAACCAATTTCCTCACATCCTTGCCTGCTGGAAGAACGACGTCTATCTTAGAAAGGCCTGACATTTCATGAATAAGATCTCATGTGATTCTTACTAGGACTTCACCTATCCAAAATAGGTCATCATGGATTCTGCTCAACAATATCTTGATCCATTCTGATTCATAAAACTCATATGCCGCTGTATGCACCCTAAAATGGTTGCCTAGACTTTGGGCCCCCATTCAACAATTTATCAAATCCCTGAATCAATATTTTCAAAAATTAACATTATATCAATTTCCTTGATCAAATCCTATTTTATCATTTATTCAATTAGTTTATATGGGCCAACCATTTTATCCTAAAGTCTTTATTTAATTAAAAGGGATATTTCCTCCCCTTTTATTAAATAAAAAGCCCCCACTTTCCTCTTATCCTAAGTTGCACAAATAAAGTATTATTCTTATTTTATAAAAAGAAGAAAAACACTTTTTGTCTCATATGGACACAAAAGCCAACTCTTATTTTCTCATTGGAGGATATTTGTGCACATGGATTTCTCCTCTTTCAAGCTCCACCATTGATTAAATATTTTGCCTCTTAATCTCCATGGTCCATTCTTTCTCAATTCCTTTAAAAGGAGAGCTCTCTTCTCATTTTAGGATCCATCTTTTGAATACTAACCTTATGCTGAAGGATTGCTTGGAGACTTTGGAGCTTTTGAAGACATTCTTGCATCCATCTTTCATTTCTTGCATCATAGTTTCATGTTTATGCTTTCTTAGACTAGCTTCATTTACATGCTCTAGATTAGCCCACATAGATTATTTAGCTTGGATTGTAACACTTGCATCTTTCCTTTCATAACTTAGCTTGCACTCTCATTTCTAGCATAGTTGCATTTCATTCTCATTTTGATTCTTGAGGATATTGGCATTCTTTCCCTTATCTTCATTGAATTTCCCATTGCATGGTTTACTAACAAGGTCATAGGTTTAATAGCTTTAGCTGAGAGCATTCTTAATATCTTTGCACTCCATGCCTAGGGAGCTCTAGGTCGATTTTCAAGGATTCCCCTTCATGGATTCCCTTGGAAGCAATGACTTAGAGAAGTGCACATCTTAGTGTGTACATTTTTGGCACCCACCGTGGGTCTCTCTGATTTTAAGATTGCTCTCAGCTAGAGCTATTAAGCCTATGACCTTGCTGGTAAACCATACAATAGGAGATTCAATGAAGACAAGGGAAAGAATTCCAATATCCTCTAGAATTAAGAATGAGAATGAAATGCAATGCTATATTAGAAATGAAGATGCAAACTATGCAAACAAAGCTATGAAATAAAATGAAAGTATTACAATCCTTCCTAATTAAGCTAAATGAATTAATCTAAAGCATGAAGGAAACTAAGCTATGTATGCCATGATAATGAAACTAAAATGAAAGAATGAAACTAAGAATAGCATGTAAATGTAAAACCTAAGAATGCTCCAAATCTCCAAAGCTCCAAAGTCACCTAGAAAACCTGCAGCATAACATTAGTATTCAAAAGATGGATCCTAAAAAGAGAAGAGAGCTCTCCTTTTATAAGAAATGAGAAAGAATGGACCATGGAGATTAAGAGGCAAAAGATTTAATCAATGGTGGAGCTTGATAAGGGAGAAATCCATGTGCACAAATATCCTCCAATGAGAAAATAAGAGTTGGCTTTTGTGCCCCATATGAGACAAAAATGACTTTTTCCCTTTTTATAAAATAGGAATAATGCTTTATTTGTGCAACTTAGGATAAGAGGAAAAGTGGGGGGCTTTTTATTTAATAAAAGGGGAGGGAATTCCTTTTAATTAAACAAAGACTTAGGATAAAAATGGTTTATCCATAGAAAATAATTGAATAAATGATAAGATTAGGATTTTATCAAGGATAAGCAATTGATGATTTTAGCAAATAATGCTAGAAAGGGGCTAATAGTCTAGATGACCATTTTTAGATGATTACATTTGCCCTTCTTTGACTAATGTGTGATCGATCTGGGAACACATTACGTTAAAGAATAGATCAGCCAAGAAGGCAACAAAAAGAGATCTGGCCCCAAAGAATGAAGTGCAAAGAGATAGCAAATCCTGCATGGTCAGCTTGGTAGCGATAGTACTGAACACTTAGGAAAGAGATGGACAGTATCAGGACTTGAGATGAGAACTAACATGTCAAGTGCAAAGATAGATCGATTAGAGAAAATGGAATGGTCAAGCATATGCTCTGGAGAATAGCCAATAGGATATGATGTGTCTACCCCCTCGGGATCGAAAGAGAAATCAGGTAGAGGGAAGGCAGAAGCAAGAGAAACATGATCAAATCACTAGAAATCATAATCAAGATGAAAGATAATAGAATAACCATCAAGCAGTGAAGATATGCCCTAGTTTGACTAGGTTTGACTGAGAAACATATAGGATAAATATGAAGTCAAACCTCAAAGAGATGAAGTGAATGAAAGACTAGAAGTTTGGAAGAGATGGGAGGAAAGGAATGAAGATGCCCCAATGAAGATTGAAGGATCATGCCTCAAATGGTTAGCCAACTGCGCAAAAGAAGGGGAAATTTTAAAATATGATTTTGACGATCAAGGTGAACTTAGATTTCGGTTTCAATCCTGAAAAGAAGAGAAAAATGATGAGATGAAAGACAAGAAGTGAAAGACATGATCGAGAAGAAATGAAAGGTGAGCACGGTTTTGACTAACAAGTCTGTGAAAGATGAAAGGAGAGCTCTCTCCAAATGCAAGATGCAAAACTAACTCACATGAACCTAAGAATGCAAGCTACTATGAAAGTGGTTTACTTGCAAGGTCACAATGCTATTAGACTCTAATATTCATCATTGAGCATTATTGGTAGCATTGCAAGATCATACAATACACACTAGTATAACTATGTGAATCTGAATATGATCTATATCAGATAGAATGTGGGAATCCCACCTAGGCACCAAAGACATATAGGTCAAGATGACTAGTGCAGTGAGATTACCTAAGTTTAATATAGCAAGAGTATACTCGCATCGAGACACAAGGAAAGTCAAGATGACTACAAGTATGCACTTGCAAAAATAGTCAAGGATAATAGCTTGTAGATCCCAATGTCAAGTGGAACGAGCATAAATGCTAATGATAATTAGGACCAACAAAATATACCCACAAGCAGAAAAAGTAATAAAACATGTCCTCATGTCCCCAGTCTTCTAGCTCAGCATCATTGAAAATTATTAGGGAGAGAACACTCATCGAATAAATCATCATCGATAGCACACAAAGAAATAAAGTCAAACAAGTCTCAGCGAGTCGAGTGTTTAAGTGCGTGTGTGTAGGTCATAGAGTCAAACTTTGAGTATCACATCTGCTAGTGAGAAATATTGCATCATGGTAGACTGTAGGGTAGGATATCTGATAAGTGTTGAGAAACAATTGACGCTAGGGTAGTGTTGAAAAACATAGTTTGGATGGTGTTGAAAAACACCATTTGCAAGATGTCCTAAAGACCAACGCATCCTAGAGACAAGAGCTAACATAGTTATGCCCCCTAGACAAAGACAAAGACCAATTCCAAACCAAGGCAACAAGATCAAGGCATGATGGAGAAAGGCTAAGTGTCGAGGACACATGCTAAGAAACAAGGGTGTAAAGGCCTCAAGTACTGCCTGTTTCTAGGTTTTTCACTACTTGGAGATTTTTTTATTTTTCAATTTTTTTGCATTTTTGCTACCAAGGCGCCTGTTTCCAAGTTTTCACCACGGCACTTTTTTAATTTTTTTAATTTTTTTTGTATTTTTTTAGGACATTATATGCTTTTTTAGATTTTTTCAGCATCATATATGATTTTTTAAAGAATTTTTTAGGATTAATAAGCATGTAGAATAGATGCCCCCACACAAGATAGGAATCAAACTCTCAAGAAAGATCACATCATGTAGTCCCAATGTCTAGCAAGGTGGAGAACAAGAGGGATTAACAAGCTGGTGGAAGAGATGAAGGAGAATGAAGAGAAGAAATCCTCAAGGGAAAACTCCTCAAGAGTACCCAAGCTTAGGGAAAAATTGTCATGTAAAGAACACTTGGATAGGAAATGAAAGGTCAAAATAGGATAAATCACAAAGACGTAATGCAAAAGAAGGAAAGGATGCAGTCCAAAGGAATAGACATGTCAAGAGACTTCATAGCATCGTGTTTTACTCATTTTTCATTAGATCAAGACCAAAGGGGAAAAGGATAGGGAAAGGCTAGAATTAATGGAGGAAAATGAATATGAAGGCTAAACATGAAAGGAATGAAAGTAAGATCATCATAAGATAGCTCACAAGATAGCCAAATGTTCGTGTATATTGCCAAGATCAAAGATAGAATAGATGAAATATGTAGAAGAACTACGCATGATGCCTGATTGCTAGGTTTTCATCATGGTACTTATCCAAGGTGCCACAAGAGAGTGGTTCTCACCATAGGATGAATTTATTTCTCTTTACTTTTTCTACCAAGGTGCCTGTTTCCAGGTTTCCACCAAGGCACACTTTCAATTTTTTCATTTTTTTTTTTGTATTCTTTTTGAATTTTTCTATTTATTTTATTTTATTTTATTTTTTAGAAGAAGGCAAGCTTTTTAGATAATTCTCCTTGAAAGGATACACCATGATATGTCAAGGATTCAACATGATATACTCAAAGATACTGATAGGGAAAGGAGGATGGAAGAGAAAAATGGAGGATAAGGTTTTATGTAAAGCGAGTGAGGTTGGAAGATAGGAGGAATACGCAAATGAGGAAAAAGGACAGAAGGTAGAAGGATAATGAAGGAAAGGAAGGAAAGATCAATGTCAACACACACCTTGAAGGGTGGTGAGAGGATGGAGAAAATGTGAATGAAGGAATACGTGAAGGGATATGGTGAATGGATAGCAGAAGTTGCGGTTTAGGTGCATGAAATGGAAGAATGTTTTTTGAAGAAGATGAAGTGGAAACCCTTGGAATCCTGAATGTCAACTTCACTTTTTTCTCAACATTTGACCCTTTCAAGAGAGACTTTGGAATCCATATAGTTATCTTGTAGTTTTCTTCTTAGATATCTCTTTTGACTTTATGCCTCCATGTCGATTAGAGGGGACATGGTGATTTTCTTTTTTTGATGGATTCTTGTATTGCTTCTTTTTCTTGTATTTAACATTCAAGTTACTTCCAAAAGACTTGGGACTTGTGGAAGAAGAAGGAGGATATGACTAGTTTAGATGCGTGGGTGAATGAAAAGGATTCAAGTGTATGAATCTATGTTGATCTTGAGGAAAGATAGGAGATGGAGGGACATAAGGACCCAAAATAGATGAAGAATTAGGAGAGTTAGGAGGGGAAAGTGAAGGGACATAAGGGCCCAAGATGGAAGGAAGATGTGAAGCCCCTAGTATTGGTGGAGGAGGTCCAAGGATGGGCGTGGAAGATACAAAAAAGATAATCATGAAGTTCATCAGCATCTATATGACAACCAAGGACATCAGCATCTTTAGAGTGAGCATTAGGATTCGAAATAGGATCATGAACATCTTGAATAAGTGGAATTTATTTGATAGGATTGTTCAAAGCTTGCAAAGACTTAGGAAGAGTAGAAAGTCAAGGTGAACATGAAATGGTAGAACAAAAAGATGGAAGACTTTGATCTTGACAAGGATCTTTGGATAGCACAAGCACATCATTTTTTTCTAGATTTTCAATAGGCTCAACATTGGAAGTGACATCACTATTTTCAATAACCTTAATGGAAGTAGCATCTTTGGAAGGCACAAGTGTAGTAAGGTTATTTTGATTGTCAATAAGCTTAACGGTGTAAGTAGTAGCTTGATCTTGCTTACAACAAGACTTAAGACATGGTGGAATAAAGCGTAAAGGATCAAAAGAACCATGAAATAGAGGAGATACATCATGAGGAGAATTGGATGATTTGGAGGGTTCCTGATCTTGATCTTTCTTTATATTTTTTTCTTTATCATTTTTAGAGTCCTCTTGACATGGAGCCACTTCTAAGGATAAGGAAGCATGTCAGGATTGTATGGAAGACTTTGGAAAAGATGGTGAAGGATTAGCTGAAGTAGGCATTATAGCACATAAAGGCTTAGGCTCTTTAGGTTTAGCATTATTGAAAGTATTTGTAGCCAAGTGAAGGTTAGCTTGACTTTCTTTAAGAGGTAGCCCTTGAGGATAACTATAGGGAACTGCATGAAGAGTATTAGGATCTTTGTGGGTCAACCCACAATAGTGGGTTACACTTTTTCGGAGGAAGAAATTCTTCCCAAAACGCGGCGGAGGCAAAAAATGCCTTCATACTTTCAAATGAAACTGAAGTGCTACTTTCGAATGAAACTAAAAAGTTTTGAATGAAACCCAAAAATGCCATAGTTTCGAATGAAACTAGGTTTCATTCGAAACCTATTTTCTAGGAATAAAATATTCCATGCAACAAGGTTTCGAATGAAACCTAGGTTTCATTCGAAACCTTGTTGCATTAGGTTTTGGTGGGGTTTTTAACCCCACTTTCCATCATTTGGAAAGTGACGTTTCGACTGTGGGGTTCGGCTATGGGGCATCCGATTCATCGACCATCATTTTCCAGGTGGGTATTTTTTGATTTTTTATGTATATATACGTATTACATTTGTATATTTATGTATTTTTTTAATGTATTTAGTATTTTTTAACATATATACATGTATATATGTGTATATACATGTGTATATGTGTATATATGTGTATATGCATGTATATATGTGTATATACATGTGTATATGCATGTATTTATGTGTAAATATATGTGTATATTCATGTATTTATGTGTATATGCATATATTTATGTGTAAATACATGTATTTATGTGTATATACATGCATTTATATGTGTATATATATGTATTTATGTGTATATATGCATTTATATGTGTATATGCATGTATTTACATGTAAAGATGCATGTATATGTGTATGTATGCATGTATTTACATGTATATACATGCATTAATGTGTATATGCATGTATGTACATGTATTCACATGCATATACATATATATATATGCATGTATATACATGTATTTACATACATATATACATGTATTTACATGTATATACATGCATGTATACATGTGTATATGCATGTATGTACATGTATTTACATGTAAATACATGTATATTGTATATACATGTATTTACATGTATATATGCATGTATATGTGTATATGAATGTATGTACATGTATATATATATATGCATGTATTTATATGTATATACACACATATATGTGTATATGCATGTATTTATATGTATATACACATGTATATGTATATACACATGTATATGTATATACACATGTATATGTATATACACATGTATATGTGTATATGCATGTATTTACATGTATGTACATGTATACATATACATGCATGTATTTACATGTATATACATGCATATATATGCATGTAGATACATGTATGTACATTTATATATGCATGTATATGTGTATATGCATGTATTTACATGTATATACATGCATGCATATGTGTATATGCACATGAACATATATGCATGTATATACATGTACAGGCATGTACATATATGCATGTATGTACATGTGCATATACACATATACATGCATGTACCTAAGTATGCATGTGTGTACATGCATGTACCCATGCATGTACACATGTACATACATATATACATGTGCACGTACATGTGTACACATGCATATATGCATGTGTGTACATGCACATGCACACGTATGTACACGTGTACATACATATGTATGCATATGTGTACACACATGTATATACATGTGTATACACACACGCACATGCATATATACATGGGCACGTGTGGTCATAATGTATATAGGTATATATACCTGTATACATTATGACCACACGTGCCCATGTATATATACACACGTGTGTGTATACACATGTATATACATGTGTGTACACATATGCATACATATGTATGTACACGTGTACATACGTGTGCATGTGCATGTACACACGTGTCTACACATGCATATATGCATGTGTACACATGCACATGCACATGTACATATACGTATGTACATGTGTACATGCATGTATTTATATATAAATGTATATATAATTTTTGTCATTTTTTTTATCTAGGGGGAGATGCCTCTTATTACTCCTATAGGGAGCGATTGTGTACGACGTCGGGACTCACTCGATGATGAGATCAGCAGTGGGCAGGTGAGTTTTTAATTTATTCAATTTGTGTACGTACATCTTTACATTTTTAAAATAGATGAGTATTATTTTATCAACATTTGAAAGATGTGAATATTAATTTGTATCATCTCACTTTGTCTATACAGGGTTCTGCACATCCCTCGCAGCATGATAGCTACTCAGGGCCTGATCGTACTATTAGGAGTTGTCATGATGATTCTTAGGCTCTTTTAGACATGTTACACATGTAGGGATCTCTGATGTTACATTTGACATAGTTGGACATGCATCCATGTATATTTTTTTCATGTATACATTGCTTACTTCTTGATTGATTTCATATATTTGATGTTCATGTTTGACATATATGTACATGTTTATCCTTGATGTATGTATGTACATGTGTAGTATACTAAATTGATAGATCTCTAGATTGACTATACATTTGACATAGTTGGATGCATGCATGTATATTTTTTTCATGTTTACATTACTTACTTCTTGATCGATCTCATATATTACATGTTTATGTTTGACAAATATGTACATGTGTACTATTTGATGTTTATATTTGACATATGTACATGTAATTCATACAAATTTTAGTTGAATGTTAAATTTGAATGTAATTCATACAAATTTCAATATGCACATGAAATTTAAGATAATTAAGTTGCATGTACATTACAAACTTATTATTTTTAATATGGGAAGTAAAATAGGCAATATATCACAATCAAGAGTATTTATTAAATTTGTAAACAATTTAATCCTAACATAGCAATTTCACATATTGAATTAAGCTATCTAACATGCATATAAAGTATCCTAATTTTATAAATCCAAAATGAGATAGATTTAATTCTTGGCACATGCACACATATACATTTTAAAAAGACAAGTTAATTTATATATATATCTACTAATAAATTTGCTCCATTCACTAAGGGCACATGCCCTAAAAATTTTTTCTCAAAATCATTTTTCATACATTCACATGCACAATTTACTGTACATCAAGTGGTTCATCTCTCTCTTTGATAATATTCACTAATTTCTCATGCTCTTCGGTATCAAGTCTCCACTTACGAATGCCACGTCCTGTCACTGGATGAAGAGATAGTTGTGTGGCAATTACAAGATGACTATATTGATAAACCTTGTTGTTTAATTGATAATCAATAAAATGAACCCCCTGTTTAATTACTTTGATTTGCTTCAAGTATGTTCCTTGCACAACAACTGACCCTGCACAGACAATTGAACAACAACATGCATTAAATAAACATGTGTATATATATGTGTACATGCATACATTGTATCATAATTTGAACAAAAATTTGAATAAGGCCATCAAATGAAAGATAAATTTATTCATCAAAACCCATAAATATAGCATGCTAACCTATAGGAAACACAATTTCATCGCTTGTTTCATTCTTTGTTAGCTTCATCCTCTCCTTCGTACAACGTAATAGATAGTAATTCACACCTTCAACATTATCAGACTCTGCTATTACTACAAAAACATGTCCTGTAAAAGAACATTACACCACTATAAGTTATATAAATTTATTAGAGATACATATGGGTACCCTAAGAATTGAAAAGTGCATATGTATATAAGAACACGTACCAATTTTGATCAAACCTGAAATATGGTCGTAGTCGGTGGAAATCAATGGAACATCATCATAGCTTTCATCCTCAACTTCATCATTTGTAGTGGTAACATCTAGTGGAACCAAATTCCATTCACTGACATATCCACTTTTTTGGTTAATACATTCACCGTAGTTTTCAGAAACACAGTCATAACAAAAGCATGAGTAATCTCTACAATACAATGACCACACATTACTATCTGTACTCATAACTGAATGCAGGGATCTTGTTTTCTCTACCCTTTCATACATGCACATGCACAATTTACTGTACATCAAGTGGTTCATCTCTCTCTTTGATAATATTCACTAATTTCTCATGCTCTTCGGTATCAAGTCTCCACTTACGAATGCCACGTCCTGTCACTGGATGAAGAGATAGTTGTGTGGCAATTACAAGATGACTATATTGATAAACCTTGTTGTTTAATTGATAATCAATAAAATGAACCCCCTGTTTAATTACTTTGATTTGCTTCAAGTATGTTCCTTGCACAACAACTGACCCTGCACAGACAATTGAACAACAACATGCATTAAATAAACATGTGTATATATATGTGTACATGCATACATTGTATCATAATTTGAACAAAAATTTGAATAAGGCCATCAAATGAAAGATAAATTTATTCATCAAAACCCATAAATATAGCATGCTAACCTATAGGAAACACAATTCCATCGCTTGTTTCATTCTTTGTTAGCTTCATCCTCTCCTTCGTACAACGTAATAGATAGTAATTCACACCTTCAACATTATCAGACTCTGCTATTACTGCAAAAACATGTCCTGTAAAAGAACATTACACCACTATAAGTTATATAAATTTATTAGAGATACATAGGGGTACCCTAAGAATTGAAAAGTGCATATGTATATAAGAACACGTACCAATTTTGATCAAACCTGAAATATGGTCGTAGTCGGTGGAAATCAATGGAACATCATCATAGCTTTCATCCTCAACTTCATCATTTGTAGTGGTAACATCTAGTGGAACCAAATTCCATTCACTGACATATCCACTTTTTTGGTTAATACATTCACCGTAGTTTTCAGAAACACAGTCATAACAAAAGCATGAGTAATCTCTACAATACAATGACCACACATTACTATCTGTACTCATAACCGAATGCAGGGATCTTGTTTTCTCTACCCTTTCATACATGCACATGCACAATTTACTGTACATCAAGTGGTTCATCTCTCTCTTTGATAATATTCACTAATTTCTCATGCTCTTCGGTATCAAGTCTCCACTTACGAATGCCACGTCCTGTCACTGGATGAAGAGATAGTTGTGTGGCAATTACAAGATGACTATATTGATAAACCTTGTTGTTTAATTGATAATCAATAAAATGAACCCCCTGTTTAATTACTTTGATTTGCTTCAAGTATGTTCCTTGCACAACAACTGACCCTGCACAGACAATTGAACAACAACATGCATTAAATAAACATGTGTATATATATGTGTACATGCATACATTGTATCATAATTTGAACAAAAATTTGAATAAGGCCATCAAATGAAAGATAAATTTATTCATCAAAACCCATAAATATAGCACACTAACCTATAGGAAACACAATTCCATCACTTGTTTCATTCTTTGTTAGCTTCATCCTCTCCTTCGTACAACATAATAGATAGTAATTCACACCTTCAACATTATCAGACTCTGCTATTACTACAAAAACATGTCCTGTAAAAGAACATTACACCACTGTAAGTTATATAAATTTATTAGAGATACATATGGGTACCCTAAGAATTGAAAAGTGCATATGTATATAAGAACATGTACCAATTTTGTTCAAACTTGAGATATGGTCGTAGTCGGTGGAAATCAATGGAACATCATCATAGCTTTCATCCTCAACTTCATCATTTGTAGTGGTAACATCTAGTGGAACCAAATTCCATTCACTGACATATCCACTTTTTTGGTTAATACATTCACCGTAGTTTTCAGAAACACAGTCATAATAAAAGCATGAGTAATCTCTACAATACAATGACCACACATTACTATCTGTACTCATAAAAGAGTAATTCTCTACAAAATCAATAGCAGATAAAACTGTTCCAAGTGGAAAAGTGTCTCTTAGTAGTTGGAACTACTCAGCTTGCCACTTAGCAAAGAAAATGTGTCGTATATATGGTTGAATCAATTTACAAAAATTTTCCATAAATGTTGCAACATGTATCTCTTCTTCTACATATTCCAACCTTGTTGATTCTTTCCTGACTTTTGTTTCAAACTTTACATACTTGTATATCTTACAATTTACCATCCTTGTCATGCCAGTATCTTCATCCCTAAAAGGAAATTTAGCTAAATCCCCACATGTTTCACATGTGCCTCTTATGCATTTTATTTTATGTATCTCACCATCAATTGTCTTTTCACATAAGATCGATGTTATGAATTGGCTTGGTCATTTAGGAAAATCATTCTGAGAGCCACCACTTTCTTCTATCATCTTTCTAAACCCTTGAAAGAAGAGATCAAATTCAACATGATATCAACAACAACAAGTCTCAAAAGTTTTATTTATCTTTACAAAATATGGTTTCAATCTTTCGAACATCGTTTGTCCAATCTTGACATTAGGATTTGAATTGCAAAATGAGAGATACAATTCATGTTGTGTGGTGTCCAGCCAATGTTTTGTGTGCTACAAATATTCCTTAGGCCCTGTCCTCTTTTTCATGACATCTCTCCTATTTGATGAAGGATGAGTATGATCAGTCCAAAATGTTATAACTAAGTTCCTAACTATTTCGTTAATCTTGTCAGAGTGAGGAGCTCGACACATTAGTGCCCAATTACCTTCCAATGTAGTATCATCCAAAATGTTTCTCCTTTTCAAATAATGCAACATTGTCTTCCTACTATACTTGAGATGAGATGAAAGTGAGGAAATCTGTCTTTTATGATACATGTTTTTATTTAAAATAGATGTAAATATCACTCTTCTAGAAATGGACCTATCTGTAACTCTAGATGTTTTCCCAATGGATTGCAAACCTTCCTTGACACTTTCAACAACATTTTTTCCTAGGTCATCCAATTTTCTCTTTTTTGAACTTGCATCTACACCCAGAAGTTTCAATGGCTCCTTTAACTCATCTTTAAGAAGTGTGATTGATAATAGTTGAGTTTTCTCAAGTGTATCAAGATTTTCAAACTGTGCAATTATATCCTTAGACTTTTTATTCAATGTCCTCTTCGTAGTATTTGTGGGTTGTTTGGCATACTCTCTCAATTTGTTCACATCCATTTCAAGTAAATGATCAATGCTTTTATGATTAATTTTTCTTTTCAACTGTTGGGCTAGGCTGACATTGTCATGTGTTTCTTGTAATTCAACTGCAAACAAAATATTTAAAAATATCTTAGGATAGCTCATCTTAAGGAGAACAAGTGATTATTTATGTATAAGCTCATAGTGTATTATAATCATTCAAATCTAGACTAAATCAAGACAATGGTATGTAACTTAAATAAAGAGAGAGATAGAGAGAGATAGAGATCTATGTGTACTTGTTTGAGATTGTAAAGGATGTTCTTGTTGAGCTTGTGATGACCCTTCTATAGCATCTATAGGATGGTCTTGTTGAGCTTGAGATGTCCCCTCCCCAGCATCTACAGGTTGGTCTTGTTGAGCTTGAGACACCCCTTCTCCAGCTTCTACAGGTTGGTCTTGTTGAGCTTGTGATGACCCTTCTCTTGCAAATGGAGATACAGTTAGTAAGTTTAATACTTACTAGATATTAAAGTAGACATGTGTAGATCTATTAAAGATATTAAAGTAGACATGTGTAAGTTTAGTTCCTAATAGGTCCTGATAGGTCTAATAGACCTCTAATAGGTCCTAATAGGTCTAATAGGCCTTAATACATGTATAATACTATAAAATTACATGTCCTAATAGGTCTTTTTATCCTAATATTTGTCTAATAGGTCTTAATACATGTCTAAAAGGTCTAATAGACATCTAGTAGGTCTTAATACTTGTCTGACTAGGTCTTGATACATGTCCTAATAGGTTTGACTAGGTCTTAATACATGTCTATTAGGTCTTCATACATGTCCTAATAGGTCTCATACATGTCCTAATAAGTCTCATACATGTCTTAATAGGTCTTCATACATGTCCTATTAGGTCTCATACATGTCCTAATAGGTCTCATAGGTCTTAATACATGTCTAATAGGTCTCTTTGTCCTAATATATGTCTAATAGGTCTTTTTGTCCTAATATATGTCTAATAGGTCTTAATACATGTCTAAAAGGTCTAATAGACATCTAATAGGTCCTAATAGGTCTAATAGGTCTTAATACATGTACAATATTGTAAGTACATCTAATGTACATCCTATAATGGGTATAATAGGTTACTAATGCATCCTAATAGGTCTAATAAGTCTTAATAGGTCTTCACACATGTCCTAATAGGTCTCATAGGTCTTAGTACATGTCTAATAGGTCTTTTTGTCCTAATACCTATCTAATAGGTCTTGATACATATCTAATAGGTAGATAATAGGCCTCTAATAGGTCCTAATAGGTCTAATAGGCCTTAATACATGTATAATACTATACAAGTACATCTAATATGTCCTAGAATAATGAAACTAACTTTCATAATAGGTTAGGTAATAGCTCTAATAAGTCATAATAGGTCTTTAGGTCTTGATACATGCCCTAATAAGTGTGATAGATCTTAATACATGTCTAATAGGTCTTAATACGCATGTCTAATAGGTCTAATAGACCTCTAATAGGTCCTAATAGGTCTAATGGGTCTAATAGGTCTCAATACATGTATATGATACTGCAAGTACATCTAATATGTCCTAGAACATGTATAATAGGTTCCTCGTAGGTCCTAATAGAGGTCTAATAGGGCTTAATAGGTAGATAAATAGGTATTCATGGATGTTCTAATAGGTTTGATAGGTATTAATACACACATGTCTAATAGGCCTAATAGACCTCTAATAGGTCAAGTAATAGGTCTTAATAGATGTATAATACTATAAGTACATCTAATATGTCCTAGAATAGGTACATAATAGGTTTCTAATAGGTCCTAATAGGTCTAATAGATCTTAATAGGTCTTTAGGTCTTGATACATGTCCTAATAGGTTTGACTAGGTCTTAATACATGTCTAATATGCCCTTTTGTCAAGTAATAGGTCTAATTAGGTACCAGGTCCAATTGATCTAATTGCATCTAAGCTACTTGGGTTATAGGTCTAGTTGCATCTATGTCGGTACTAATATGCCAATCTAACTTAATTAGGCCCTAATAGATCTAATAGACCTCTAATAGGCTTGATTAAGTTGACTAATACAAGTGTATACATGTACATATTATTCAAGTCCTAATATATGTAGCTATTAATAAGACATGCTCTTTATTGAATATATTCTAGGTCTAATTAGAAATTGCAATATCATGTGCTTACATGAACTTCATTAACATATGTCCTAATCATCAATTATGATATATAGTCACAGAGAGAGAGAGAGAGATAGGGTCAAACCTTGTCTCACATGATGATACCTTTCACGAGCTTCTCTTCGTAATCTCTCTTTAGTTTTTGGTGAGTAATGTTGAGCACTCTTATTTTGCCTTCTTTTCTGATTCCCCATCACTTTTGCATGATTATTCCACTAAAATATCACAAAATGTAGGAAAATACACCTTCAAATGTCTTTTTTATATGTAAAATATGAATTATTTTGCAGCTCTGAATTAAAATATTGAGAAAATGGATCTTATATTTATATGCGATCATCGCTATCACGAAAAAACACCAAATTGGCCGACATGAGTTTCGAATGAAAGTTAAATTTAACTTTCATTCGAAACCAGTTAGCTTTCATTCGAAACTCTCTTGACCCGGATGTTGATGTAGATGTCAACCCAGGGTTAGCATTTTTTAGTTTCAAATGAAAGTAGTTTTGAATGAAAGTAAGAAGTTTCGAATGAAACTAGTTTCATTCGAAACTTCCTTTCTAGGACTTTTTGTCAAAAGCCAATAGAAAATAGCACATTTTTGAGTTTCGGGGTTGAAGCGCTAGGGTCAAATGAAACATTCAGAAAACAAACTTGAGTCCATGAAAAAGTGCTATGAGTCATCTTTCTAACGACTATACTCTTGACCAGTTTTGAATTCATTAGGTGTATGTTGTTTGACGTGAAACGAATGTTGGTTTTTTGGCCAATTCAAACATATGACTTTGACGTTCAATAGAAAATAGTAGAAAATATAATAAAAATTTTGAAAAATATCAGTGCCCTTCATCTTAGAGTCTTATTTCTACCAAAAAAAATAAAATTTGAAATCCGATATATACAAAAGAAGTTATGTGTTACGCAGTGAAAGTAGGTCAAAAAACTAGCTTGGTCGACTTTGAGCATACATAAAATATGCAAAAAATGTGATAATGTCTTGAAACCAATTGGATGCCCTCAGTATGGATGTTACCAAACTATATTTGAAAGAATCGCATTGATATCTTTTATAGAAAAAAAAAGTTATGCATTACGCAGTCATGGTAACTCTTTGAAAATGTCATTTTCAGCAACATACTAGTTTTTGTGGGAGAAAGAAATTTTGATTTAAATTAATTTAAAATAAAAAAATAAAAAATATATTTAGATTCTACACAGAAAATTTGAAAGCACTCTAGTTTACATCATTTTCCGATTTCAAACGGTTGAACGACAATATGCATCAGAATGTCAAAGTTTTTCTGAAAATTGGAAGGTCAATGTCAATTCAAGCCAAAAAGTGTAACCCACTATTGTGGGATGACCCATGAAATATAGTTCATGCTAAAGTACAAATTTATTCTATACAATTACTAAATTGTAGATATATCAGTTCACTATACACGTCAATATATCACTATCATATATCATATATCATAAATCACATCAATATCATTGTCGTCTATTATGTGTTGATGCCACTTTCTATATATACACCAGACCTACATTCCACAAGTCAACTTGAAACGGAGATGGAATCATGTGAGCACATTACCCCAAAAGTTAGAGATGTCAATAATCTTAAAAAGGATATCTCACGCTATACCAAATAGGACTAGACCAAAAACTTTATTACACCATTATATAGACCAAAACTTGTACCTGTAACAACACTGTCAAACCAGAGGATAGGTTGGAGATAAGAGTGTCAGACCAAACAATGACATCAATGACAAATATCAATAGCATAGGCATCATCTTGGCTTCTATTGAAATTGAGGGCCCAAGCGCTGGAAACTTGGTATACTGTGGTAACTTTTACATTCATGTCTTGGAGCTTGCAATCCTTTCGTTGTTTCATATTTTATGAGGGGTCCACTATGTTTGATGGTTTAAAATTGATATTATTTCACTGTTATATATTCCTCTGTCTACACTTCATTCATTCATTTCTCCACTGTTGAATTTATGAGAGCCCGAGAGCATCCTTGTTGAATAGATGTTTTGATGAATATGTGTTGATATTTTGAGCTAGGGCATCATCTCTGATTTCACTGCTTAATGGATTTCTTCCCATTTTCTCTGTATTCGGGCATACTGAGATAGCATCTATCCTATAACACTTTCATGTGGCCTTATGCTTGCTGATTATGTATCTCTGCTTTCAAGGCCCACGAGCTAGGGATATCAACCTAGAATTCTGGTAGCCCATGATCATTGGTCTCGCGGATGATACCTAAAGAAGTAGATGATATCATATTTCTACAACTCATAGTTAATATGTTTCTAGATTTTTGATTAGATTGTGTATTAAGTTAATCTATTTATGGAAATCTTTAAAAAAGCCACTGTGACTTTTCATAGACGGTGACTGACAATGATAAGATGATTTAGACTATAAGTATACTAACTTCTCATGTATTATGAATATATATATGAAATTAAGTGTGACTTTCATACATATTGCAGTCTATATTAATATTACTATTAAATTCTGCTTAAGAATATTATCAAAACTTCATAAATAACAATTCTGATCTGATCTCACTCATGGTGATGTTACTAGATGCTTTTGATTCCTTCCCTTTATATCTCTCAATGTGAGAAAGAGGTCACACCTATTCATCATGTATGCCCTTTGGCAAGAGACACACCATTTCACTATTAGCACCCTTGAAAGAATGCAACTCTTCATTATTTATGCCCTTTGAAAGGGACACAACCTTTCACAATCAGATCTACACTTCTTATTTATCTCAGAAATGCACTTTTTATTTCCAAATTATTCCCCATTCAAATTAGTAAAAATATAAAATTAGTAAAAATATGTACACGTGTTATTGGATGGTCTATAAACATGTATAAATAGTCATGTTTGTCAATAGTTTTATTCATCAAAGATATATTCTATAGTGCTTAGTCAATAAGACTATTTATATCTGTGTCTATTGGCTATCCAATAGAACCTCTAGGTGTTTTTAGTACATTATAACAATGTCATAGAAACAGTAATTCAAGAGATTTTGATGGATATATTAAAAAAAATGTATCATAATTTATCACTATGGTTAATTACTTGCAAATATGAGAAAATGGTTACAATAAGTCTTGACAATTAAAATTTTAATATTAAACAATATTTTTCATAGTAACATTATAGTTTTTTATTAAAGTAGTAAATAACATATTTCAATAATACTTAAAAAACTCTTTTCGATAGATAAAACATCAGCAAGGACACACAAAAAAGACAAAAAACATAGAGCATAGATAGAAATAAAAGCTTTAAACTAAGCACATATTAACTCTATTGAGGGTACTACTAGCTTCCAATTCAACTTGGAAGAAGTTTTGTTAAAGTTCCTAATGGTCTTGACATTGTTTATCACCACACTTATCATTTTTCTTTATGGTACCTCTAGTTCTTGTGTTAAGACCAACATCCCCCTTAGTAGTCATCATAGAACCAAAACCAATTGCGACATGTATGCAAAATGTGGAAATATAGACGAGGCACATGAACTCTTTGAACAAATTCATCTAAGAAATGTGGTATCATGGAATGCCATGATTGCATGATATGTACAAAATGGATTTTTTGAAAAGGCTTTAGAAACTTTCAAGCAAATACTATTGCTAATGATTTATTGCTGCTCTATTTTGGTATTTGATGATTGTCCATGCTTAAACATTTAATGTCATTATGGTTATATGAATGGATTCTTTGCCTTAGAACACTATCATCTTCAAAATCCTATATGAAATCTATATGACCATTTCATTTCTATGGACGGCATAAAGGTGTCTTACAAAAAAGTTTTTGAATTGATGGAGTATGTTGGACCATGTTACGATTACAAAAGTTGGATGCGTATTGTTCAATATAAAAAAAGTATGCATAGGTATGCACTCTCAGCAAATTATATACAACAGCAAGACAATAATCAAAGTAAAAGTGTGGCTATATACATTGATGGAAGGCCAAAAGCAACAGGGAATATTGCGGGTTTTATAAATAGTACACGACCTGGGTCAACTATAAAGCAACCCAATTGCATATTTGAGGTGCGCGAGGGAAATCGTGTATTCATCTGTGTGATAAAATCAATACATGCAGGGGAAGAGCTGCTTATTGATTACAATTTGAACCGCATAGATACAAATGAGGCTACTATCATGGGGGTGGTACATACTATTAAACCAACTTCTAATCAATGACTCCAACATACCATTTAGTTATTAAATTTTTGGCTAACATTTTTATACTTGATCTTTGACATAGGGGCACAATATGGAGCAACCACCCAGAGGGGATGGTGATGATATTCCCAGCTTATCTACACATGAGCAGGTAAAACTTATTGTAATTGTGCAAACTAGATAGAAGCAAAATGTTATTTTTTTAATGTTGTTTTCTTCATTGTTTTGGAGTAATTTTGATAATACTAATACTATTGTTGTCACAAAGGGCCGGTGGTCAGAGAGAGGGAAAGCAACCTGCAGTCCCTCAGGAGTCCCCCCTTGAGGAGGACCCTTTTTTTATTGATTTAGCAAAGACTGATGACCCGATCGGTTCCATTAAAAAGATGCTAAAGAAAATTGGAAAAGAACTTTTACATTTGCCATCCATACAGCCTCAGAGTCAAGAAATAAAAGAGAGGGGAGCTAACTTGTTGTGCACTTCTGAAAACTTAAAAGTAAGTATTAATGAAATTTTTAATTATAACAAGAGTTCAATAATGGTTTTTATGTTATGCTCTTTTATGGCATTAATTAAAATATGGATGCGTTGTCTTTATAGAGTTATTTGCGTAATTTTGAAATTCATTCCCATGATGAGGGTACTGCAGGTACTAGAAAAGCACGGGACACACAAGCTCGGCTCTGGTGGTTTTTCGAAGCTTCAAGCACGAGTTGTAAGTATTAGTAAATGAAAAATTGTATCAAATTTTTTATATATTGCAAGGAATTTTTTTTCGATGAAACAATGCAAGTAAAATTCACGATACCAAGCAAAAATGTCACTGTCACTACACTACATACAGTGCATTTGTCTGCATCAACATCCACATTGTCTGAAATAAACCCAATTTCTCTATAGGTCTTGCTGACAATCTGATCATAATCCACAAATGTATACCAAGGCAATGTGACTACAACATCTCGCAGATTACCTCTCCGTTATGTTTTGATGGACTGTCAAACTCTGTTCCAAAACCCCCATTTTGCACAGGCTGGAATTAAGGATATTGGGGGAGGTTTTGGAATTCGGCTTCATGCCTTCCAAATGCATTTGATCATAGTTTATATACATCCTTTATCACAATTTGTGTGCTTAATCTTCAATCTTTGTGTCCCAAGAGGCAACTCTTCAATGAGGCGTTCTTGGTAAAGAGCGCACATGTCAGTAATTATAACTTCTACATACACTGTAGATACATGGAGTTATACAAATCAATAATTTTCCTATATGGTAATTCCTGTCAACAATTGAAAAAGAATTTACTACAGATTACACGTGTAATATTATTGCTAGCCTTTCTTAGATAGATAGACAGTGATTTGGTTATATATATATATATATATATATATATATATATATATATATATATATATATATATATATATATATATATATATATATATATATATATATATATATATATATATATATATATATATATATATATATATATATATATATATATAAAGTATAATAGAGAGGCTCTATTGTTAGCTAGATATACCATGTTCTTAATGTTAAGATATTTAAATATGTCTAGTGAGTTGCAATATGTCTCTTATGCATTTAATTTTAGTACGATTCATAATTATAATTTTTAAGCATGTGAAGTGAATTACCATATGTTAATTATAATTTACATTTGATTGCGATAATTTTTTGCAAATTTAAAGAATGTGTGGCAAATGGTAGGTTATATTTGACCATTGCCAATCCCATATTCTAGATCCCCATCATCACATGAAAATCATGCATCTACTTTATTCATCAATGTCTACTTCCTTTTCTTGTTGACTGGATGTATTTCATCTTTTACATTTTTTTTGCCTTGCTTTCTTGTTTCTGGTAGTGGTTTGTTTGCTTTTGAAGGCTGATTTTATGGTTTATCCTATCTTTGTTCTCTTGATTGAGTTCAAATCCAAGCCCGACATCTTGTAGTTCTTCAACACAGGGACTGATATGTTCAAGTCTTTGAGGGATACCAATGGGATGTGAGAGAGAGAGGGGGACAGGGGCAGAGAGGAGAGATAATGAGATAGAGACAGAGAGAGATAAATAGAGTGAGATAGGTGGAGAGAGAAGGAGCTATATTGCAAAGAAGTGAGATATGGAGAGAGAGGGGGGATATAGGAAGACATAGAGATAGAAAAGAGGGAGAGGTGCAGAGGGAAGAGAAAGAAAGAAAAGAGAGAGAGAGAGAGAGAGAGAGAGAGAGAGAGAGAGAGAGAGAGAGAAGTGTAAGAAAGGGGTCATGGAGAGAGATGGGTGGATAGAGAGAGGGAGATGTGTCTAGATGGAGAGATAGTGTGTGTGCGTGTGTGTGAGGGAGGAGAGATAGGGTTAGAAATAGGGAGAGGTAAAAAGGGAAGAGCAAGAGATAGCATAAAGAGATAGAGAGAGGCGTGGAGATGGAGATTGAAAAGAAGAGGGATATGGAGAGCAGATAAGGGGAGTGTAGAATCGTAGATGGAAGATGTAAATATATAAAGAATCTAGAGAATGAGAGATATAAAAATAAAGATAGAGGTAGAAAGTGATAGAAGAGAGGTAAAAAGGAGGAGATATATAGGGATAGAGAGTGATAGAGAGATGACAAGATAGAGATAGATATAGAGGGAGAGATGGGAGAAGAAATATGGAGATGTAGAGATTAAAAGGTATAGGAAGAGGGTGATGGAGAGAGGAGTGGGAGGATGGGAGAAAAATAGATAAACAAAAGAGATAGATCAAGAGGTGAAGACAGAAAGAGATCTAGGGAGATACAGAGGGAGGCATAGAGAGGGAGAGATAGAGAGGAAGAGATATAGAGATAATGGTCACACTTCACTGTCTTGAATTGAATGAATAATGGTCAACCACAATTGTTGAATCTCCAATTTGGCTTCCTGAAATATCTAATGATTCATTTCTAACCAAAGATGCCAAATAATAAATGAAGGCCCAAGAACCCAAAATCAACCAATAGAGAAATATGCAAACAATCCTAATTCAAAACTCTCCACTAGAGATGCCAAAGACAGTGACTGTCCCTTGTATAATGTACAGTCAGTGTAACATGGAAATGAGCCCATATTTGCATGGTTCAATACCAATACATTCAAGTGGCAATTACACAAGGATAGTCACAAATGAGGATGGTCACTGTAAAGACAACATGATAAAGTACAATCACCATAAGGATAGTCACAAATGAGGACATCTCTCTATTGCACTAAATGAGGACATCTCATAGTGATTGTCCCGTGTAATTGTCACTTGAATGTATTGGTATTGAACTATGCAAATGCTTTTCTTCTTGATAATGTCCTCATTTGTTCAAGAAGAAAAGCATTTGCATGGTTCAACACCAATACATTCAAGTGGCAATTACACAAGGGACAGTCACTGTGAGATGTCCTCATTTGTGACAAGGATAGTCACAAATGAGGACAGTCAGTGTAAAGACAACATGATAATGTACAATCACTATAAGGACAGTTTCATTTTCATTCTCACCTAGTGCTGTTATTTGAAATAGAGAGATGTCCTCATTTGTGACAACAAAGAGGATACCTTTGAGGGCAATTAAGGGATTCTAACATTTCCCTCAAAGGTATCCTCTTTGTTGTCACAAGTGAGGATATCTCTCTATTTCAAATAATTGTCCTTACAATGATTGTACATTATCATGTTGTCACAAGTGAGTGCACAGCTGCTACCTCTTGTTCAAAAAGCTTCTAAAAAAATGACATTGCATTTGCATATGCATGACTATAAAATCATATGGAAAGGTACAGGATTGCATATCCTGGTGATGTACAAATCTTAGAAACAGTTGATGCTCCAGGATTGCATCACTTGGTTGATTGCTTAATCTTCCCACAGAAGGGCCATAGGCCTCATCCCGATGAAGCTTCTGGCAGTGATCTTGATGGGGATATCTACTTTGTTTCTTCGAACTCTAGGCTTATGCCAGAAAGTGGTAAGAGTTGGGATATCTACTTTGTTTCTTAACACTGATATATATATTTTGACTGCTGTGTATCTAATGTTTTCGGTGATTCCTACTTTTTATTCTTGTCTCTCCCCCTAATTTTGATGTTTCTCGAATCCTCAGTTATATGCAGTGCTTCTATATATTCCCTCTATCTTTTTTATCCACGTAGGATGGTTGCCGGCTTTTTTTTGAGTGTTGACATTCTCTTTATGAATCCCCTGTCACAAAGTATACAGCGGAGGTGAAGGTTTATAAACTCCAATTGTTACTCACTGTTGAAGTATACTGTTCTATTTGATGTATTGACATCCTATGAGGAATTGAGTTATTGCTGGTGCCTCTTGATTGTCGCAAATCTTTCTTTCTGTTTGAGTATGTTGATCTAGATACCCCCTATCCCATAGATGACTATAAGTTTCACTGGACGATTGGAATGTTGCTGCAGAAACACAAAAAATGTCCCCAACTATAGAAAAGTAAAACTTTTGTAGTGTATTTACATCTATATTGATAATCTTATCATTTTTATTGAGTAACATAAAATGGTTATTGAGTAAAATAAGGTTGTGGAGGCTTCTGTTGGAGAGCACAGGAAGCTTCATGTTGTTGCAAAGCTCCTTTCTATGGTGATATCTTTGCTTTGAGAATCCTTCTAGGGTTGTCAAAAGCCCATTGATTACTGTATTGCCATTCAGCTAGCAACAATTCGGGTTGGATAAACCCCTTTTGCCAATATGCAGAGGTGATGGCATGGACTTCTACAGTTCATAGGTGGGAAGGGTAATATTAGCAATGTACCCTCTTATTTTTGTTATAGTCTATTAACTCTGTGTTAGCAATAATGGTACCAATGATACCAAAAGCTTACTTTAACTGTAATATATTTACAATGTAACACAGTTATTTATGTTATAATTAAATTTATATATAATTTTTTATATCTAATTCCTATTTTTAGGTTGATATTTATTTTCTTAGATTTTCATAGTTTTTCAGTATAGATAGACCTGAACTCAACTTGGTTTTGCTAGATCCTCAAATCCACCCCTGAACCAAACCAAACCAGGATCTAAACTAGAACTAGCAACTTGGCTTTAAAGTCAACTATTGAAAAAGTATCTAGGCTTTTCTGCAGAACAAGATAAATAGGCTATAGCGATTAATGAAATGAAGATGAATGTTCTGAATAACTATATTTTCTACATAAAGCTAATTACAGATGCATAAACATGCCTTTTTTTCAAGGAGAGAATTGTTCATGAAAATTGGGAATGATCAATTATTTTTTACTTAGTGGATGTTTATATTCCTTTAATTTATATGGACTTGAAGTTGAAGTTGTGTTGCACCAGTTTGTGCAGATGTATACCATCTTGATTTTAAAATCTATTTCTAATAGCTTTAGCCTATTTGCAGGTGCGGACTCTTCATTCCTTGGACCATCTTAATGTTCTGAAGTTTTATGCATGGTGAGTTAGTGATGATAGGTTGTGTTTCTTATTTCTAGTCCTTTTGTAGTCTAGTAATTTCTCCTGCTTTTCATTCCTATACTGTTTCGTATGTGATGGCTTTGCCATGTTGTAAGTCATTAGTGAGTTTTGTAATGGATTGAGATGTTCTTTTCCACATTAATTAAAGTGAAGGAAATACAGATTGTTCATATACAAAAGGAAAGATTTTGAAACTTAATTTGAGCATAAGTGTAACATGGTGCACAAATATACTCTATATTTGCATCTGATAGGTTTACCTTTTTAGGTACGAGACTTCTACACATCTGTGGCTTGTGCTCGAGTACTGTGTTGGGGGGGGATCTTCTAACATTACTACGGCAGGTAATTTTTTTTGGATCCAATTTCTTAGTAATCAATTCTTTCTTAACAAAGAAAATCATGTACAGAATTATTACAGGTAAGAATTTTTTGTAAATCTTATTTGTTAATAACCAACCCTTTCTTAACATACAAAATTATGTTTTTGTGTTAAGACTAGGGCAGTTTGATATTAAATTGTTTCCAAAAAACTGAAAATTGAATATGTTTTAGTCTTAATGCCTCTTGCTTTTGGTCAACTGAGGTTCATATAAGGCATATAAACATTTTAGATAATATACTTATAGTATGTTTGAAGTGTTCTGCTCTCTCTCTCTCTCTCTCTCTCATGTGGAAGCTGCAAGAGTCTCATTTGAAATTCATATAAGTTTTAGTTTCAATGTGTATGTTGCTATAAGCATACACTACCATGTGATGATTGATGTATCTTTAAAGAAGAACAGGGTAATTGCGACGGGGGTAATTTGTACCCAGAATAGGGTAATTTGTCCCAGAAATTTTTTTTTAATTTTATTTTGTATTCGTCGCAATTGCGATGCACACACAGTGAATTGCGACGGGGGTGCTGTATGGGTGACGCCCACTCCCGTCGCAATTGCGACGGTTGTCACATGATCACATGCAGCTTCCCAAGCGCATGCGACCATGTGACAAGCTGTTGTAGTTGCACTGGTGTTCGTCACAATTGCGACGGTTGTCACATGATTGCATGCGGCTTCCCAAGCGCATGCGACCATGCGACAACTCGTCGCAGTTGAAGTCATAATTGCGACGGTAGAGGAAAGACGTCATATTTTGTGACTAAAAAATAGCGACGTCTATGACTGTCACAATTGCAACACATGGCTGTCACAATTGCGACACATAGCCATCACAAATCGATGCCAAATTTATTAGTGATATGTCATTTTTCTTTTCATTCACATGTCGATTAGGTGGGACATCGTGATTTTTATACCCATATGGATTCTTGGATTTATGATTTTTATGTTGCACATCAACATTGCTTCCAAAAGACTTAGGAATTGTGGATGAATAGGAGTAATATGGAGGGTTCATATGGATTGGTGTTCGGACATTCTTCAAGTATGTGTGCCTTCGTTGATCTTGATACATGGTAGGGTAAGTGAATGGATAGCTAGGGATGATAGGAATGGTTGATGGGGGAATATATGGACTTAATATGGATGGAAGAAATTAAGACTTCTTTTTTGGGACATAGGCACCCAAAATGGATTTGGAGGATAGTGAAGGAATATGGTTTCGTTTGAATGGAGGGATATAAGGTGTGCAAGGGATATCAATATCTTTGAACGGAGCCGCATTGCCAAGGTTCTCATCTTTAAGATTTATCTTTAGACCAATAGGCTCATGAGTAGCTTTGATAGGAACACATTTGATAGGATCAACTGAATCTTGAAGGGATTTATTATCTTGCAACGGATTTGGAAGAATGATGGTTTCTTGAGGTGAACATGGAGGAATATGACAAGAAAATGATGGGATGCTTTGATCTTGACAAGGATCTTTGAATTGTGTAGAGAAAGTATTTGGCTCTTGATTTTTAATATGCTCATTGGAATTTTTGGAAGGGATATCTTGATCTTGCTTTGGAAGTGGAGAAAATGTGGAACTTGGAAGGGTACTTTGTTCTTGGAACAGAAGGATATCATCTTGGAAGACATGAAAGAATGCAAGGGGATCATCACAAGGTTCTATGGATATGGGACCTTCATCAAATATGAGAGGAGATTGTGTATAATCTTGATCTTAATCTTTATCTCTATTTATCTCTTTTCTTTTTAGATTATCCTCTTGACATGGAGCCCCTTCTAAGGACAAGGTAGATGCTTGGATATGTATGGGAAATGTTTGGAGGAATGATGTAGGATCCTTTTGAAGGGGTATAATAGGAATTGAAGAACATGAAGCCTTGGGGTCCAAGATCTTTGAAGCATGGAAAAGGTCTGCAACAAAATGTAAGTTAGCTTGGGTTTCTTTTAGAGGTAGCCCTTGAGGGTAGACATAGTCAATGGGAAAAGTGTCATCATTAGGCTCATTCTTTGATGGAGGAATTTTGGATAATTGTGGATCTTTGGGAGATGAAGAAAAGATGAAAGGAATGCTAGCTATGAGAGGATCTTTTCTAGATAGAGGTTCGTGAGATGGACGAAGGATGAAAGATGTACAAGTCATGGGAGAAACCTTGCTAGGTAGAGGTTTGAGATATGGACAAAGGATGAAAGGATTACTCTTGCTATATGGAGGTTTATGCATTAGATCTTGCTTGAGAGCGGTATTTTTCACTCCATACTCTTTATTATCTTGATCATAAATAGGTCAATTATGCAATTTCCTTTGATCCGAGATAACTTTGTTTCTTTGAAATGCTTCTTTTTGTGAGGAGGATGAAGATACAGATGGCCCATCATCATAGAGAAAAGGACACCTTGATCTTAACAATGACTTTTTAGATGATATCTCTTTTTGTTTTTCCTCACTCTCCCACAAGTTTGATGTGTCAAAATCATGAGGAAGCTTAACTCCTAATTGAGCTAACTTCATGAAGTATGCTTCTTTATTTCTTTCCAAAACTGATTGCATCATTTCCACAAATATGGGATCTTGGAGTGCTTTTGAAACTTCATCTTTAGACACATCATCATTTTGATTCCAATGGAGATTTTGATCTTGTTTTTGATAATTATGCTCCATAATAGGGTTGATTCGGTTCTCAAATAGATTCATCAACAATTTTGAAAAAGTATGTTGGCTTCCTTCGTAGGTTTAATCCGGTTGTGTCCGTTTGGAATGAGTAAATGATATTGATCAATTTTTTAATATTTAAAAATTTAATTGTATTTTGATCAAGTACTTTGGAACTTCTTGTTTGAAAAGTTGAAGACAATCGTAACACACACATCAATAGTTCACCATATTCCTAGATCACTCTAATGTGTATATTCTCGAACGTTTCCATGGGTTTGATCACAAGAAAGACTTCCAAGCAAGCTACCTAGCACAAATTTGGCTTTTAAATGGCTCTATTAGGTAGTTTTTGCTATTTTTACCATTTTGTAGTGTGGATTCCGTTCAAAATGGATCTTAGCCGTTCATCCCCTAAGTATGTTAAGGGGCTTCCCACACGCACCGAAGTACAATTTTGCGCAATCCGTTAGGACTACTAGAGGAAGTTCTAAAGGGCTAAAATCTTTTTTTCGTGCACCCCATTAAGGATACACATGTTTCTTTTTATAGTGGGTCGGATTCTTGTGGCAATGGCAAGTGTATCCCACTTTGGGCTGTCCCTCTCACCGGCCCTTTAAGGCAATCTTGGGAGGCGAGCCCACTAAGTTTTAAACATGTTCATTTGAAAGCATGAAAAGTGGATTTGGTAGAGCAAGTTTGGGAATTTGATTCACTCAAAGAGTGAAGAGCATATCCCTATTGCTTTTCCCTTATCCCAAACACTTACAATCAATTTGGTTCTTTTTCAACCCCATGACAAAGGGTTTCTTAGAATTGAGGTGTTTGTTCTTTCCCTTTTATGATTAAACTATGTTTTGAACTTTGAAATGCCACAAGCTAAGGGAATGTGCAAGCTTGATGAGAAAAATACCTTAAGTGATGCTAGCAAAGGCTAGGCACATTTTTAAGTAGTAGTTTTTCTCATTTTCTCTTCATAGCCTTCCCTTACCTTAGCAAAATGTTCCCTCCACCAACAAGTTAGTCGGCACAAATGAACAAAGTGAGGGGAAACCAAAATCAAAAGCTTAAAATACTACAATTTGATTATGCTCTTGATTTTTTTACCAAAATACTTGCAAAATTGACAAACTTAAGGATGAAATTCCCAATTCAAGGAAACATACTTAAGTTTATAAGCCTCTAAAACAGCAAGGTATACTCTGATAGGACATCCTTTTTTGTTTCTTTTTTGCATGCAAAAAAGAAAAAAAAAATTTGAGCACTTTTCTGCGACAGAGCATGTACCTGAGACAGAAAAACCAGTAAATTTTTAGATTCACTTCTTGATTTATCAATTTAACAAAATTACAAGGCACAGTCTACGCGACATTATATTGACTGCACGCGAGATTTATTTAACACAGCACGTGATTTCTTTAGCCGCAAACGTCACCTTACGTGGCTCTAGTGGGATTAAATTGATCATAGGCGGTATTTAATTATCCTACGCTTGAAATAATTAATCAGATGTGTAAGACTGGTGAACTGATTGCGACATTCAAATAAAGCAAATTGACATTCAAATGACAGAAAATGATAAATAAAATGAAGAAGGCAGAAAACCCCCTTTCTTCCAGACGCAAAAGTATTTCACGGTCGCGGCTTTTTATTTCCGTGTATGCGACATTTAAATTGTCAAAGAAATGGAACCTTTATCTAGATCACGACACCTTAATGACCGGACACATGATTTCTTTCTGTCATGCGGTACTTCTTTTCTCTCAGGCATGAATCTGTAGGTTAATCAGCGTAAGTGTCCAAACTATAGGTGATTTTTAATTTCCCATACGTGACATTTCTTTGCTTTAGGCATGACTTCTTTACTGGCAGGCATGATTTCTTCTCTGTAACCTGCAGACAACAAGCAAATTTATGTAATTCTAGCCTAAATTTTATAAATAACATGAAAATATGATGGATTTAGAGGCCTAGAGCCCCACGGTGGGTGCCATTTGTGTGTGTGAGTTATACACTTTCATGAAATAACAAGTTTAAAAGCGAATTTACACTAATTAGAGCAAACTAATCTAAATAATGTACAAATTAAGCTAAATATCTCATGGTTCTCTAAATTGAAGTGGTAAATGAGGCTCTCAGCTGCAAATCCTCACTAGTGACACTCTAATTATGAGAATTGAACTAAGAATGATAAGAAAACTAGATTAATCTATCAAATTCTAGCCCTATTTGATAAAGAATCTACAAATGATCAAGCAATTTAAGCTAATTAGCAATGAAAATTGATAAGTGAGTGGTGTGGATGCAAATTGCAAGAGCTTTGCTGCAATTCAAAGATATGGAGTGGATGGTTAATGCCTCAAAATGCTTTCTATTTATAGGATTTTCCCAAGGGTAGGGGTAGAGTGAGATAACCATGGTTATGCTTGGGTAAGGTCAATTGGCTTTGCTTTGTCCATAAATGGAGGGACAATCATTTAAATGGTCTCAAAGGGCTGGATCATTTCAACAAAAGTGAGTGATTTGTGTCCATTTTGTCTCCAATTTGCTTTGTTGAGGGAAATTATGATTTTATTAATTAATTAAAGTAATTAAATTTAGCCATGAAGGGTAAGATGTTCATTTTGATTTTTCATTCCAACAACTATGTCATTAATTGAATTTAATCAATTTCGTAGTGTTTTTCCCCTTTTCAAGCTTTATTTAATCATTTAATCATTTAATTGAATTTTCCTTTGATTTGAATTGTCTTTGTTCCATTTATTGATTTTTTGTGCTATTTTGATGATTTGATTGCACCTTTTGATTGATTTAAGCCTTTTGCCAATTTTTCATGTCTACAATGGTATACATGTATTTTGAGTCCACTTGCCTCCTATCATCCCCATGAATCACTACAACTGATAGAAATGGAATCATTCATTGACTTTGATCTCTTATCTGATCTAGTACAACTAGGTCTATATTTTCCACATACAAATAATCTCAAATTTAGTACTTTATCATAAATATTCAGTAAACTAATGTCCTCATTATGTTTATATTATTACAGACCATGTTTTTGTTGTTATTGCACCTAAAGACAATAAAGAAGGGACATATTATTATTTGTGTCATTGTGTTGAGGCAAAAAAGAAATTGGATCACTCAGTTATCGATGGTGAAGAATTAGAATACCCTATAGGAGCAGTGGTTGTAACTGGTACATGGCTTAGACGGTATGCTATGAAGAACCCTAGGTTGTGGTTGTTCGAGGATTGGGAGAGACACATAAAGATTCTTCATTATTCAAACCTCGTCATTACATCAAATGTCCACTTAATCAAATATGGGGGATGACCACAAAATAAAACTCTTTGGAAGGTTCGTGAGTTAGACCACAAGGCAATACTTGAGACAATCAAGGGTAGGGCAGACCCAATTGGTTCATTGGACTAAATGGAGATACAAAATATCGTAACATGTCAAATTTATATAGAATTGTAAATTGGGTGGACTATAAATTGCTCATGCATTACCTCATATGTATAATGGGAAGTTTGTAACATTTAATGCCAACCTTTCTCTTCTATTTTTTGGGGCAATACTGGAAGGTTTTCTCTGCCCAACTCTTTCCTCTGGTGGTCCTATTGAGCTGAGTTGTAAAAATATTTCTCATTATTAATAAAAAAAACTTTATAATATAAATCTTATAGTTCAGAGATTTTTCACAGCATACATAGCATAATTCATATATTCTTTACATACACTAAGATCCCAGTTCAGTATTAACTTCCACACATAAACCCAAGCCAAAACCAACTTCTAAACAAGCCTGCCATAAACACCACATACAAAAAACCTAAAATCTTCCAAAAAAACCTAATCCAGAGCAGTAGGAAACTTGGTAACAACCTTACTTCCTTCAGAAGCAGCATGCCTGGCCAGCTCTCCAAGCAGAACAAACTTGATAGCAATCTCAATTTCTCTAGAGTAAAGTGTCACAATCTTGTTATATTTTAGCAGAGAAGCAGCCTTAGGAGTAATCTTATCAAAAATATCAATCATGAAGCTCTCCATGATATCCATGGTAGCACTGGATATTCCCTTGGAGGGATGCACTTGTTTCAACACCTTGTATATTAACCTTTTGTAACTTCTCTTCCTCTTATTTTTCTTATTCTCTTCCTTTTGAACATCACTTTCTTTTCTTTTCTTAGCTTTGGAGAATCCTTTACTTCATTCTCTCATTTCATACCATCTTCTTTAAGACCCAAAACCCCCTAGAAACTAGGACTCGCCCAATGTCTCATCTCCCAGCACCATAGAAATTGAACCAAAGTTGATTCACCATCATCTGACCATCCTATGATGGATTCATGCATAAAATACCCCCCTCCAATGGCTAGAACATCTATTGTTGTACCCTTGCACCAATTTCATGACCCTTATGCACCCTTCAAACTCATCAAACTCTCTCAATTTAGTCCTCTCCCTCTCCACTGCACTCAGCTTAGCCATCCTTAGCACTCAGCTTAGCATCCTATAGGAAAAAATGATAAGTTTCCTAGAGAATATCCTATAGCTTTTGACCAATTGAGGAAGCAAAAAATAAGTGAATAAGAAATTGGCTACCAACCACAGAGAAATTACAAGACTTTGAAAAAAAAATTCTTTCTTGATGTTGAACTCATTTGATGTGGTTGTATATGATATGTATGCTATACTTTACAAAGTGTTTTATGATTATCTAATTTCAACGTATTATATGATGTACCTGATTGTTGACACAGTCATTATATATTGTAAGTTTTACTATTTTTTTTTGAGAGCTAATGCTTCTAGTGAATCCAAATTTAGTTGCTATAAAGATGAGATGTTAGTGAATGACTTCTTGCTAATACTACTCTTCCACCAAATCCAAATTTTAACCCTTTTGTGTATCTACAGGCTCAATCATGAGCCCACAGGATTGGCCAAGAGAAAACTATGATTGTATATCAACTGATTAAAAAAATTTCATTTGAGGAGAAAATATTGCAACGATCAAGAAGAAAATTGGCTATGGAAAATCTAGTTATGAATTTTGTTAAGAATGAAACTATAAAGGAATTGTATGATATATTACTCAATGGTGCAAGGAATATTTTTGATGAACATGGGATTGCAGCTACATCTATTCAATATATAGAGGAAGATATAGAAAATATTCTTAATAGAGATATTGATGTGAGAGAAAAGGACATTTCAGAAGAAAATGGTTATCTTGGTGCCATCCAAAGTATGCCTATTACTCCACACAAAGAGAAAAAGTCCATAGTTAATGGGAAAGAGTGGGAAGAGCTTCTTGGACCCATGATAGAAGTTACAGATAAGGAGGAAGAGATAGGAAGGCGAAAGTGACAAAGGAAAGGAGTAAGATATGTGTGTGAGCCTATGTCAGATGATGATGATGAGTACTCACCATCTGCTAGTAGCTCAAGTAGTGACAGAAGCTCTTTAGTGCACATGTACACTGACACAAAAAATTCAAATAGAGAAGTAACAAATGTTGTGGAATTATCCACAGAGCAATGTGAAATGAAGCTTCAAATTGGTTCATTAGCAGGCAAAGAATTTGGTCATGCACTTCATTCTAGCACCACAAATATTTCTATTAGAAATGCCTATTCATCAATGGCCTTGCATTTACAAGACTTGGGCATTATCCTTGAAATGTAAGTTCATTGCCACCTTTGGCAAGGCAGTCTCACTCCTCATTTTACAACAAAGGGCAGCCATCTATGGTCCAAGGTTTTAATTCAGCTGACAAGTGGAGAGCTTCTCAAGGTACTGATCTCTTTCGTAGAGAAGTTCCTGCTTCATCTCAAGGTTCTTGTTTAGGTGACCAACTCCTTCGAGGTCCACAAATAAACCCATTAATTTCCCAAATTGGTTCGTTAGCAAGCAAAGAATTTGGTCATGCACTTCATTCTAGCACCACAAATATTTCTATTAGAAATGCCTATTCGTTAATGGCCTTGCATTTACAGGACTTGGGCATTATCCTTGAAATGTAAGTTCATTGCCACCTTTGGCAAGGCAGTCTCACTCCTCATTTACAACAAAGGGCAGCCATCTATGGTCCAAGGTTTTAATTCAGCTGACAAGTGGAGAGCTTCTCAAGGTACTGATCTCTTTCATAGAGAAGTTCCTGCTTCATCTCAAGGTTCTCATTTAGGTGACCAACTCCTTCGAGGTCCATAGATAGACCCATTAATTTCCAAAATTGGTAAAAGGGTAGATGCAATTTTGGAAAGAGTATCCCAATTGAATAGAAATGGAAATTCCAGTGAGCATGAAGTTATTGCAGATCCAATGGGTGTATCTCCTCCACTGACAAATATAACTACTTCCAGAGACTTGAGTTTAAATGGAGACTCTCTATTCCCAAACATGCCCCAGTCGAGCAAAATGAACCAGATGTTGCTTGAGTAAAGAAGATAGTGGTTTATTAAAGCATCTGCATTATCCCACTTGCTATCAGTTACTACTTTTTGAGCAGCTTTCCAACTGCTTCTGTGTGGGATTTATGTAATATATAATGTCCTCATGCAAATACATGCCACACACAATTGTTCGATTACCGTCGATGATTCCATGTTGAAGTCTCCCTCAAGATCCCTTAAGCATGAAATCAGTGATCTTTGTGGGGTCGTATCTTGGAGCTCATACAAGGTGGCATGGATCCATCAGTTGCTATGGGACCGTGTTGCCAGGGCCTACAAAAGTCTGTCTCAATTTGTGGAGATTCAAGTTCGTTTAAAATCAGCAACACATTCTCGGTCGATGTCATAACTCATAGTGTTCCTCAGCTCAAACGGCCAACATTGTGTATCTTTCCAATTGTCGATCGTAGCATCGAATAGTCTATTCCAACAGCTCCAAATGGCCGACTAAACACTAGTGGCAACCTTGTTCGGCATGCATAGTCATTCGATCACCACCGATGACTCCATGCTAAAGTCTCCCTCAAGGTCCCTTAAGCATGAAATTAGTGATTTTTGTGGGGTCGTATCTCAGAGCTCATGCAAGGTAGCATGTATCTGTCAATTGGTACAAGACTGTGTTGTTGGGGCCTACAAAAGCCTATCTCAGTTTTTAGAGATTCAACTTCATTTAAAATTGGCAACACATTCTCGGTCAATGTCAGAACTTAAAGTGTTCCTTAGTTCAAATGGCCAATGTTGTGTATCTTTTCAAGTGTTGGTCGTAGCAACGATCTGTCTATTCCAACAGCTCCAAATGGCTAGGTAAATGCTAGTGGCAACCTCATTCTCCATGCACAGTCGTTCAATCACCGCCGATGACTCCATGCTGAAGTGTTCCTCAAGGTCCCTTAAGCATGAAATTAGAAATATTTGTAGGGTTGTATCTTGGAGCTCATGCAAGGTAGCATCTATCAATTATTTGTTACGAGACCGTGTTGTCAAGGCCTACAAAAGCCTGTCTCAGTTTTTGGAGATTCAAGTTCATTTAAAATTGGCAACACATTCTCAGTCGATGTCAAAACTCACAGTGTTCCTCAACTCAAATGGCCAACATTGTGTATCTTTCCAACCATCAATTGTAGCATTGAACCATCTATTCCAATAGCTCCAAATGGCCGAGTAAATGCTAGTGGTAACCTCATTCGCCATGCACAATCGTTCGATCACCGTCGATGACTCTGTGCTGAAGTGTCCCTCAAAGTCCCTTAAGCATGAAATTAGTGATCTTTGAGGGGTTTTATCTCAGAGCTCATGCGAGGTAGCATGGATCCATCAATTGCTACAAGCCGTGTTGCTAGGGCCTACAAAAGCCTATCTCAATTTTTGGAGATTCAACTTCGTTTAAAATCAGCAACACATTCTCAATCGATGTCAGAACTTAAAGTGTTCCTTAGTTCAAACAGCCAAAGTTGTGTATCTTTCCAACCATCAATCATAGCATCGATCTATCTATTCCAATAGCTCTGAATGGCAGGTTAAATGCTAGTGGCAACCTCGTTCACCACCCATAGTTGTTCGATCACCGTTGATGACTCCATGCTAAAGTGTCCATCAAGGTCCCTTAAGCATGAAATTAACAATCTTTGTGGGGTTGTATCTTAGAGCTCATGTGAGGTAGCATGGATCCATCAGTTGCTACAAGACCATGTTGTTGGGGCCTACAAAAGCCTATCTCAATTTTTGGAGATTCAAATTCGTTTAAAATAGGAAACACATTCTCAGTCTATGTCAGAACTCACAGTGTTCATCAGCTCAAATGACCAACGTTGCGTATCTTTCCAACCGTCAATCATAGCATCAAACCATCTATTCCAATAGCTCTGAATGACTGGGTAAACACTAGTGGAAACCTTGTTCACCATGCATAGTCATTCGATTGCCGCCGATGATTCCATGTTGAAGTGTCCCTCAAGGTCCCTTAAGCATGAAATAAATGATCTTTGCGAGGTCATATCTCAGAGCTCATGCGAGGTAGCATGGATTCGTCAGTTGCTACAAGTCCGTGTTACTATGGCCTACAAAAGGTTGTCTCAGTTTTTAGATATTCAAATTTGTTTAAATTTGGCAACACATTCTCGATCGGTGTCAGAACTTAAAGTGTTCCTCAGTTCAAATGACCAACGTTGTGTATCTTTCCAACCGTTAGTCATAGCATGGATCTGTCTATTCCAATAGCTCCAAATGGTCAGGTAAATGCTAGTGGCAACCTCATTCGTCACACATAGTCGTTCGATCCCCGCCGACAACTCCAGGCTGAAGTGTCCCTCAAGGTCCCTTAAGCATGAAATCAGCGATCTTTGCGGGGTCATATCTCAGAGCTCGTGTGAGGTAGAATCAATCCGTTAGTTACTACAGGACCATGTTGCTGGGGCCTACAAAATCCTATCTCAGTTTTCAGAAATTCAACTTCGTTTAAATTTGGCAACACATTCTCGGTCGATGTCATAACTCAAAGTGTTCCTCAGTTCAAATAGCCAACATTGCATATCTTTCCAACCGTCAGTCATAGTATCAAACCATCTATTCTAATAGCTCTGAATGGTCATGTAAACCCTAGTGGCAACCTCGTTCACTACAAATAGTCATTCGATCCCCGTCGACGACTCTGAGCTGAAGTGTCCCTCAAGGTCCCTTAATCATTAAATTAGTGATCTTTGTGGGGTCATATCTCAAAGCTCGTGCTAGGTAGAATCGATCTATTAGGTGCTACGGGACCATTTTTCTGGGGCCTACAAAAGCCTATCTCAATTTTTAGAGATTCAACTTCGTTTAAATTTGGCAACACATTCTCGGTCAGTGTCAGAACTCAAAGTGTTCCTCAGTTCAAATAGCCAATGTTGCATATCTTTCAAACCATTGGTCGTAGCATTGAACCGTCAGTTCCAACAACTCTGAATGGTTGGGTAAACACTAGTGGTAACCTCCTTCAGCACACACAGTTGTTCGAACCCCACTGACAACTCCGGGCTGAAGTGTCCCTCAAGGTCTCTTAAGCATGAAATTAGTGATCTTTGTGGGGTCATAACTTGAAGCTCGTGTGAGGTAGAATCAATCCGTCAGGTACTACGGGACCATGTTATCGGGGTTTACAAAAGTCTACCTCAATTTTTAGATATTCAACTTCATTTAAATTCGGCAACACATTCTCGGTCGATGTCAGAACTCAAAGTGTTCCTTAGTTCAAACGGCCAACGTTGCGTATCTTTCAAACCATCGGTTGTAGCATCGAACCATCAGTTCCAATAGCTTCGAATGGTCAGGTAAATGCTAGTGGCAACCTCATTCAGCACACACAGTCATTCGAACCCCGCCGATGACTCTGGGCCGAAGTGTCCCTCAAGGTCCCAAATGCATAAAATCAGCGATCTTTGCAGGGTCATATCTCGGAGCTCGTGTGAGGTAGAATCAATCCATCAGGTGCTACAGGACCATGTTATTGGGGCCTACAAAAGCCTATCTCAGTTTTTAGAGATTCAAGTTTTTTAAAATTCGGCAACACATTCTCGGTCGATGTCAAAACTCAAAGTGTTCCTCAGTTCAAATGACCAACATTGCATATCTTTCAAACCATCGGTCGTAGTATCGAACTGTCAGTTCCAACAACTCTGAATGGTCGGGTAAACACTAGGGGCAACCTCATTTGGCATGCACAGTAGTTCAAACTTCACCGACGACTCCGGGCTGAAGTGTTCCTCAAGGTCCCAAATGTATGAAATCAACGATCTTTGCAAGGTCATTTCTTGAAGCTCATGCGAGGTAGAATTGACCTATTAGGTGCTACGAGACCATGTTTCCAGGGCCTACAAAAGCCTATCTCAATTTTTAGAGATTCAAGTTCATTTATATTTGGCAACACATTCTCGGTTGATGTTAGAACTCAAAGTGTTCCTTAGTTCAAACGGCCAATGTTGTGTATCTTTCAAACCGTCGGTCTTAGTATCAAATCATCAGTTCCAATAGCTCTGAATGGTTGGGTAAACGCTAGGGGCAACCTCATTTGGCACGTACAGTAGTTCAAACCCCGCCGATGACTCCGGGCCGAAGTGTCCCTCAAGGTCCCAAATGCATAAAATCAATGATCTTTGTGGGGTCATATCTCAGAGCTCATGCGAGGTATAATTGATCCGTCAGGTGCTACATGACTGTTTTGTCGGGGCCTACAAAAGCCTCTATCGGTTTTCAGAGATTCAAGTTCATTTATATTTGGAAACACATTCTCGGTCGATGTCAGAACTCAAAGTGTTCCTCAGTTCAAATAGCCAACGTTGCGTATCTTTCAAACCGTCGGTCGTAGCATCAAATCGTGAGTTCCAACAGCTTCAAATGGTTGGGTAAACACTAGTGACAACCTTTTTTGGCACACACAGTCGTTCGAACCCCACTGACGACTCTGGGCTGAAGTGTCCCTCAAGGTCTCTTAAGCATGAAATCAGTGATCTTTGTGGGGTCATATCTTGGAGCTCATGCAAGGTAGAATCAATCTGTCATGTGCTACAGGATCATGTTGCTGGGGCCTACAAAAGCCTCTCTCAGTTTTCAGTGACTCAAGTTTGTTAATATTTGGAAACACATTCTCGGTCGATGTCAGAACTCATAGTGTTCCTCAGTTCAAATGGCCAACATTGCATATCTTTCTAACCGTCAGTCATAGCATCAAACCGTCTATTCCAATAGCTTTGAATGACCGAGTAAATGCTAGGGGCAACCTCATTTGGCACGCATAGTAGTTTGAACCTCGCCGACGACTCTGGGCCGAAGTGTCCCTCAAGGTCTCTTAAGTATGAAATCAGTGATCTTTGCGGCATCATATCTTAGAGCTTGTACGAGGTAGCATGGATCTGTCAGGTGCTACAAGACCATGTTGCTAGGGCCTACAAAATCCTGTCTCAGTTTTTAGAGATTCAAGTTCATTTATATTTGAAAACACATTCTCGGTTGATGTCAGAACTCATAGTGTTCCTCAGTTCAAACGACCAACATTGTGTATCTTTCCAACCGTCAGTCATAGCATCGAACCGTTTGTTCCAACAACTTTGAATGGTCAAATAAATGCTACTAACAACCTTTTTTGGTACAAACAGTCATTCAAACGACACCGACGACTCCGGGGTGAGCAGTAGGATGAGTGCAAATGTGTATTCTAGTGTTTTTCATTAGCAATCGGTCAGTTAGGGGACAATTAGAAGTTAGTTTGTAAAAGCATAAGGTTGCACATCCACATCTGCCATAGTAATCTTATTAATAAAAGAACTCTTGCCAACATTAGGGTACCCCAAGAATCCTTACATTATATTTATACATTTATGCATTCATTTCATTACTTTTGTTATTATTACAGTCAAGGAATTGACTATTATTGAGGACAATGACTGGCATTTGTAGCACAGTCAGCAAGTTAAACATATATCGATAGACATACAAGCATAACTATAAGGCATGGAAAATTTACAAAGCAAAGGCATCCACATAAACATAAATTAGTATACATCAATAAACCAAACACATGAATTGCATACCTAAAACATAAAAAATATATATTCGTATGGCATGAAGTCAAATATATATGTCCAATAATGTCATACATTGAATATATTCAATACAGTAAAACTGGCTTCCTCAAAGCCAAATGGATGTACAATGTATCACTGATACAATATATTTAATGCCATATAGGCATACAATCCATATCCCTAATCTAGTCCTTTCCTGCTAGGGGAAGAAAACAAATCCTGAGCTATCTTCGATCGTCACATCGATGGAGATGCAGTGGATGCCGTAGTCTTCCGAGTGCGCTCACTCGTCCTCCTATCTAGACTCTTCTATAGCTCGACCTGATAAAAAGAAATAGATAGAGATAACTAATATACATCAAAATTGAATTATACAATGACATAAAATTGAATATTGGCTTAGCGCTAGCAAATAGTCACTATGTTCATCCACCGAAGGTGCAATGTGGTGACTTGGAGTCATAAGTCCCTACAACAATGATCAAAATAATAATTAAAATACATACATGGATATCATTATAAAATTCAATACAAACTATTCAAATAACAATTAAAGTTAAGTGATCTCTTTCATACCTCAATCAGTGCTTCAGAACTAGGTATTGATGCAGCTACTCCACGATCCAAAGTATCACGGATAGAAGGAGGAGTCTCTGATGTCAAAAGTTGAAAATGAAACAAAAAAAAGTAAATTATGCAGTTATCAAGATTACATATATTTTTTACAACCCTACTAATGAGTAAATGATACCTCTGTGAAGGTTCCACCGCGTCCTCCGGTGTGCGGTGTCGAAGTCGAAGCTCCAATGTGTGGTGTCGAAGTCGAAGCTCCAACATTCAACTAGTGCACATGTACATGGAAAATTATAAGATAACCATTCATATAAGAATGTCCTACTAACATGTTAATTATAATGCATTATTACATGTATACCTATGGACTCAATGGTGACCTCACAAACCCAGGTGAAAGAATGTAATCATCATGCCTCTGGATTTTAATCATAATTTGTCTAGTAATTTAGTCATTCATTCATTAATTAAATATGATCAAGTAAATCAAATTAATATGCAAATAAAGATACCAAAAGGAAAGTTGCATGATGCCCTTCGTTGTCTGTTGTGAATGTCGATGGTCCACCAGTGCACATCTAATGCACATGCACAATAAGTTAGGATACAATTATTCATATAATTACATAATAATCAAATATGTTAATTAAAATGTTTTATTCGATACATACTTGTGGAATTGACAACGATGTGTAAAAGGGGACATTAGGATCATTGCCACTTCCACTGCCATCGCCACCGCCACTGACACTCTTGCACTAAATTTTCATCATAAAAAATAGATACTAAATTAAATAGTTATTCTTTTATAAATAAAATATGATCAAAGCAATTTAATGAACTTGGAAATATTTACCTGTGTGTCAATGCTAAATGTCATATTTAGAAAGTTGTCAGTCATCATTCCAGAATCCTCTTCCTCTCTCTTGCCAGTGCAAAATGTGAACAAACATCCACATGACCGACAAATATGCCCCCTCAAGGATTGACCATAGTCACCCTCAACTAAAGGAGTGGCACACTGAATGAGAGTCTGTGTCAGAGCACTAATTGTGCCTAGTGTGTCTGCCTCTACATGTTCCTTCACAACAAAAGGAATACTAACATGATCCACCTGTGGCTTGCCAATAGCAACCCTAGGTGCGTTAGGGTCATGATGTGCCCCTGCTCGATCAAATGATGACCCCCCTTCTCTACCCTGAGAATCCAGAATGTCAAAATAATTTGGTACCTCCTTGAGTACAAACTCGCAATAGAGTTTCCTTAAGAAATATATAGGAACCTCATGATTGTTACAAGGAGGTGAATCAAAGACCATCCACCATCCCTCCCAAAAATTGTTTTTAATGTCTTCATTTATGCACCAATGAATTGGGAACCTCCTTGTTGTAGTTCTAAGAGTATTTGTGTCCCCTAGTTTTTTAAATAGCTAGCAAATGTCATCTTTTGTGATTTTTTTCTTTTTTATGTCCACATAAGATAATTTATTTGCATAATATTATTTTTGTTCTTCTCTTTTATCCTGCCATAAATTAATTTGCCCACTAATTGCGCTTACATGGGTCAAGATTGCTTCCAATGATTTTGCAAGTCTTTCCCTTCTAGGATTTATACCACTAGAATCTTTTAACCTATTAATTAAAGATTTTAATTCTTTTTGCCCTCTTTCAATTTGGTTCATCAAATTTTGTTGTGTTCCAGGAGGAGGTTTCTCAATTGGTGGAGGCAATTGAGGTTCATTTTCTTCATTTGTTTCTTCATTTGGTTCTTCATGAGGAGACAGAGGGTTTGGTGGAGAGTTTGGTTGAGGGAGATTATTTCTTCCTAGCAATTAAAAAAACTACATTTTAAAATCTTCATTACACAATAAATTTAAACAAAAACAAATTTTAACAAAACAAATTGCAACAAAACTAAAATTTTAAAACAAATAAGAGGCATGGGCTGTAAAAACACTTACCTCTTCTTCCGGATCAAACTTGATGATGTCGTGGAGCTATTTGATGGATGGATGAACAAAAACAATTGATTCACAAGAAAATATAACAGGGCATGCATGCTTTAGAATCCCTTCTTAGCTGAAAACACAGGTTTGAGAAAGCAAAATGAGCTTTCAAACCCGTGCAACAACCTTTATAAGGGTTTTTTAAAAGGGTGTGCACCCTATAGGGTGTACGCCCTTTGAAAAACACTATGTGTTTTCAAAAGCACCTGCGCCCTATAGGGCGCACGCGCTTTGGTTTGGATTGCCCAAGCCTAAGGCTTTGAAAAGCCAAGCCATAGGGCGTGCGCCCTATAGGGCGCATGGCCTTTAGTGCGTGCGCACTATGCACGATGTGGGGCCAAAAAGAAAAGTGGCATCTTTTTGGTCCCCCATCTTTGTGCACTTACCCCTATATATTCTTACTATGGCTTCACTTGTTTATCTACTAGAAAAAATACAATAAATTAAACTTGATTAAAGGAATTTCTATTCTCGATAATGTTGTTGTGCTTAGCTCTCTCACTTTTTAGATGAGAGTATGTTAATCCTCAAAAACTATGAAGATGAAAATGATAATGCATTGGAAGTTCTAAATTTATATTTCTCACTCTTAGGATCAAAACTTGCTCATCACAAAACTGAGTTTTTAATGATTAAATCAGATCTATTACCTCAATGGATTCCCAAATACTAGATTCATGTTAGACATGGACAAATTACTTGTTCTGATTACTAGAAAAATATGTTTTGAAGGGACCCAAAACCCTTTACAACTTAAGTTTCAAAAGATCAGAAATATAAAGCATAGACAACAAGAGAGACAAATAGCAGAGAACTGCCCATACTAGGGGCTACAAAGCTAACAACACAGCAAAAGACTAGCCAAAAGGACAACAGATACAACCAAAAAACCAGCAGGAACACCAGGTCAACCATCCACATCCAGAATCCTAGCTTTTTCATCCAGTGTTTTCTCCATCTTGGCCTGGATGTTATCCATTCTACTAATAACACTTTTCAGTTCATCCAGATTATTCTTAATCTTAGGAGAATTCTTCTTCCCACGGGTCCAAGAGCTGGGGCCACCACTGTCCAACAGATGAACATTCTTACCCTCAGTGTCATCCTCAAAGGCATTATCCAGTAAGTTAACCAGAGCTTTAAGGTTAGTACTGGAAGCCTTCATACTATCTTTACTGTGCTAGAGAATGTTGATAAGAGTATTATCAATTTTATCCACTCTTTCCAGCAAGTCAGCATCTGGGGCGTTAGAAGCCCTCTCTTTGAGAAGAGAATCAACCTTATCTTGAAGGATGTCATTGTTAGCTTCTAGCTTTCTACATTTTAAATGGAGCCTTTTAATTTCATGAAAACACCATTTACTGAATCTAAAAGAATACAAGGCCTCAACTTTGGCAGTTTGCAGGACACCAGTAGTAACCTCTTCTCTGTCATTGAAGCCTTCAAAAATGAGCTTGATGGTGGACTCTCTAGCCTTATGCTCACTAGAATCCTCGCTACCCTCCTGATTTTTGTCCTCAGACTCTTGAGATATAGGCATGTCATGCCTCATACCATCAACATAATCAGCCATGATGGGAACCTCCTCTTTGTTAAAGTCCTGATCATTCTTTTGATTCTCCGCATACTGGATGGTCGTGTCAACCAGGTCTTCAAGGCTATGAGAATTACGCCCCCCTGTGGCTTTAGAAATAACCTCATCCATATCTTTTCCTTTCTCCTCAATCGTATTCTTCTTGCTTTTGTTAACAGGGTCCTCAACTTCAACAATGACATTATTCTCATTGCAAGTAGTAGTGGCCTTCTCCTTAGTGCACAGAACATCAGTATCTTCTCCCAGTCTCTGAGAATCTTCCATACTCTATATTTTATCATCAGTATTCACTCGACCCTCCTCCCCAATTTCCTCTTTGTTAGCCTCAGCCAAGTTCTTTTTATTAATTTCCTCCTTGTGCTCACCTTGCTCAGAAGTAGCCTCAGAATCATCAGTATTATCCTCCCCTTTACTAGGGATTTCCTTATCTTGGGTAATGTTAGAGTCCCCATCCTCAGAATCCTTAGTTTCTAAACTCTTCGAGTAGTCCCCCTCCTCAGTAGCATCCGAGCAAATTTTCTTCAAACTACTGCCCAAATTGTCCTCCGCCTTACACTTAACCGACCCAGCCTTAGGATTAGGGCTCATTTTGCTCTTACTAGAAGAGGGAGTAGAGCTGGGGGACGGAATGTTTTTCTTCATATACTCAAAAATTAACAAAATCAAACCCTCATGCTTGACACTCTTCTTAGGAGACCCCTTATGCTCATTTACGCTTTTAACCAGAGAGGTATACATATAGAAAGGAATGTTAATGGTGTCCTTGTACCTGAAGTGGTTAAGAAACATGAAGTGATGGGAGTGAGCATGAGTGAAGTGGCCATCGAGGGGTAAAGTACTCCATCACATCCTGTAGAACATGGCACCAAATATCCTTGATCTTGACAGGTTCCATATAGCCATTAACCTTTCCTTCTACAAATGCAGCTTTCTCTTTCACAAATTTTGAGAATTTCTTAGCCGCACTCTCTGAGATCTTTCGGTCCCTATAGAACTTCTGGCCTTCATTAGGGATCCCAGTAACATGAGCAATAAGCTCCACTGTAACCTCCAACTTCCTCCCTTCAATGGTGACAGTATTGTCTTTCCACCCTTCCACAAATTTTTTAGTCACCTCCTTATCAAACCCATGAAGTTTTTCCAAATAAGGGGTCACTCCACCTTTTTTAAGTTTGTGCCAGACCATTGCCATGTCAGGTTCCTTAAGCTTGTTGCAGTTGTCTGGTTCTTCATGCTTCAAATCACCCCCCATGATCGCAGAATTCAGGAAAGCCGAGCTAACAAAAAACTTGGAGCCGAGATTAACTGAAACGCAATCCTTCTTAAACAAGTTGCTAAAATGTAGAGCCTTTAAAATGTGCAAACTTTGAATAATGATGTTACTTAACACTCCGTTCCATACTCTTTCATAATTACCATCAGACTTCATATAGCTTAAACGAGTCTCATTAATGATTTCCAATCTTTCCTTGTTTATGATGGATTTTATCATAATAAATGTGCAATTTAGTGTCCTCTGTAATATTGTCCTCACTGTCCTAGGTGATGACCTCAGCAGCCTTAACCCCAATGTTAGCCAAGTTTTTTGCCATGGCATTACCCTCATAGTACACATGGGTTATGTTAATCTTTGTGCATTTAGCCAAGATGTCTTTCACATGGGCTATTAAATTATCAATGGTCCAGGAAGGAGGAGAATTACCATTAAGACAATTAATAATGTTTAATGAATCACCTTCAAGCCATATTTTTTTGTAATTGAGTTTACTGGCAAGCTGTAAACCATAGTAAGCTCTAGAGGCCTTAGCAATATGATTATTTTGAGTTCCCAGAGGAACAGCTATGGCCACAATAACATTACCATTCCAGTCCCTGATAACACTCCCACATCCCACAGGACCAGGATTTCCCTTAGCAGCACCATCAAAATTTATCTTAATCCAGCTAGCAGAGGGAGCAGTCCAAATAGTATTATCACAGTCAATCATTTTGCTTAGGTAGAGCCCATTATTCCTTGTGTGCTGGTTGGATCTGCTCAAAATTTTGATTAACCCTTGGTTGTAAGCACTACAGGGAAGAAACCCCACTATTTCACCAAGGGTCAATGAAAAACATTCTCAATTAAGATCCATAGTAGAGAATGGCCCTGTGGGGACTTGAACCTTGGTTGTAGGCCCTACAGGCAAGAAGCCCCACCATTTCACCAAAGGGACAAGCCCAAAAATTTTGATTAACCCTTGGTTGTAAGAACTACAAGCAAGCAGCCCCACTATTTCACCAAGGGTCAATGAAAAACATTCTCAATTAAGATCCACAGTAGAGAATGGCCTTGTGGGGACTTGAACCTTGGTTGTAGGCCCTATGGGAAAGAAATCCCACCATTTCACCAAAGGGACAAGCCCTAAAAATTTTGATTAACCCTTGGTTGTAAGCACTATAGGCAAGAAGCCCCACTATTTCACCAAGGGTCAATGAAAAACATTCTCAATTAAGATCCACATTAGAGAATGGCCCTGTGGGGACTTGAACCTTGGTTGTAGGCCCTACAGGAAAGAAGCCCCACCATTTCACCAAAGGGACAAGCCCAAAAATTTTGATTAACCCTTGGTTGTAAGCACTACAGGCAAGAAGCCCCATTATTTCACCAAGGGTTAATGAAAAATATTCTCAATTAAGATCCATGGTAGAGAATGGCCCTGTGGGGACTTGAACCTTGGTTGTAGGCCCTACAGGCAAGAAGCCCCACCATTTCACCAAAGGGACAAGCCCAAAATTTTGATTAACCCTTGGTTGTAAGCACTACATGCAAGAAGCCCCACTATTTCACCAAGGGTCGATGAAAAACATTCTCAATTAAGATCCACAGTAGAGAATGGCCTTGTGGGGACTTGAACCTTGATTGTAGGCCCTATAGGCAAGAAGCCCCACCATTTCACCAAAGGGACAAGCTCGAACAAATTACTTGTTACTTGGGAATACGGTTTAGTTTGGGAGTTCCTCTTTCAGATACATGGGATTGGTTCGAGGTTTCTAAACTTAAAAATAGACTATTGACTTGGGGGAATAAATATCTCTCTTGCTGGTAAAATTCAAGTTGCAAACAAAATTTTCTTGACCTCTCGTGATTATTATTATTCTTTCTAGATTCCTTCTAGAAGGGTTATGATTAGCTAAGTAAGATCATTCATCAATATCTATGGTCAAAATGGGAAGGTAAAGCTAGCTATAAATTTACAAGTTGGATATATTGTATTCAACCCAAAATAAAGGAGGTTTGGATCACTTGGACCACATGACACAAGGGATAGGTCTAATAGCTAAATAGATAATTAGAATTGTGTCAGATGAAGAAAAATGGAAAAAACTCATTTTTCACCATTGTATTCTTTCCACCATTAAAAAATGGTAGAATATTGGATGGATTGATAAAAAAATTCTTTCTCCTTTCTTTCAAGTCAAAGCCTCATTCCGCTTTCAATCCATATGGAAAGCATGAGAACTCTCTAGTAAGTTCTTATTCTAGAAAGATGCCTCCTTAATGCATGCATTCAATGTCAGTAATTCATCCATTTGGTGGAATAGAAAAGTGAAATACGATGGTATACCTCTTTCTATCACCTTTCCCAGGCATGCTAACTATTGTTTTAATAAAGGGATTCATTTGTTCGGTGATATTTGAGACTTCAATTCTTTTGAGTGGGCTCCATAGCAATTGTTGAAAGACAACTTTAAACTAAACTGTATGGCTAAGAGATTTTTTATTTTTGTGAAGTCTTTGGTGCTAGTTGATCTTGTTATGAAGTTATGCACCCCATTGTAATGTAATTTTACCAAAGATTAGCTTTGGTAATCCAAATACCATTTTGTTAATCCGTCCCCCCCCACCTCCCCCCCCCCAAATATAAATCTATCTAAAATTGCTCCCCAACTTTCCATTGAACCCTAGATTAAACAAGAATTGTAAATGTAAGTTTAATGAAAGGAAGTGGAGGAATTTGAGTGGACAAATATGGAGGTCTAAAGACGAAGCTAATGCTAAGATTTTGGCCTAGAAAGTCTTACATAATTTAAATTACCAATTGGGGATAAGCTAAAATTTGTGATCCAATATGTTAAATGTGCCTCTTGCCAACATGATGAAAACTTAAACCATATATTTTGGGAATGTCCTTTAGAAAGTACAAAATGGAATGTTGTTTTCAAGTGCTTTCCTCTTTTTTTTTTATCATTCCTTGAGTTCGAAAAAATCTTTACCTGGTGTTGGTCTTCGTAACAATGTGGTAGTTGATACTTTGAGACAATTTGTTCTTCATAATATATGGAATTGCAGATGCATGTCAATATTTTCCAATCAGCCAATTCACTAGGCAACTCAAATTCTAAAGTTTTACTTTGACACCTTGGTCCAAATTGCTTCTCTTTGTTGTCAATTGCAGGGGGTTCCATGAAGAACAACAAGACTAGTTATTTTCTGGACTCTATCAAGATTCAAATTCTTCAACAAAAAATAAATGACCCCAAATTTTCCTAGCAAATTCAAAGGCTACTTCAAAGACTTTTCAAATTCGATGTTTAGTAGTATCTTTTGTGGCCATGTGGTTGGTTATTGTTATATTTTTCATACAATTGTTGTCCTTTGTATTTCCAAGACTTGTCAAAGTCATAGTTTTATCAATTATGCAGTCTTATGACTTATTTACACGGCAAGTCATTTTTTCTCAAATTTCCAAGAAATATGTGTGGTCCTTATTTACAGGTCAGGTCAAGCCAAGCCAAGCCAATGTAATTACACGTCAAGCCCTGACAGGTCTAGTCAACTCTATTTACGAACTTATTTACACGGCAAGTCATTTTTTCTCAAATTTCCAAGAAATATGTGTGGTCCTTATTTACAGGTCAGGTCAAGCCAAGCCAAGCCAATGTAATTACACGTCAAGCCCTGACAGGTCTAGTCAACTCTATTTACGAACTTATTTACACGGCAAGTCATTTTTTCTCAAATTTCCAAGAAATATGTGTGGCTCTCATTTACACGGCAGGCAACTCATTTTTTCTCATATTTCCAGGAAATATATGTCGCCCTTATTTACACGGCAAGTTTGACTGGTCTAGTCAACTCTATTTTCTGAGACTTCCATGCCCTCACGATGTTTTGCAGCTGAGTCCACTTTGCTTCCTATCGAGTATCTCCTCTTTCTTCTCTATATATAGTATAATGCCTACTTACTTGCTCTCTCAAACTGCTAAAACATTGAAAGGCGCCAATGACAAAATTATTTGTGTTGGCTGTTATTCACCTTTTTCTTCTGCCCTTCTATTGCGGATGTCTCCACAGGGAAAGGGAAGCCCTTCTTCGAATTAAAACCACCTCAGATAACTCTTCTGGTTTGTTTCCCTATTCTTCTGTGCATTTGTGGGAGAATGGAACAGATTGTTGCGACTAGGATGGCATTTCCTGCAATATCGCCACGCATCATGTAGTGGGCATTTTTCTGTTTAAACTCAATGCTAGGAAAGAAGCTGGCATCATATGGCAGAGCTTGTGCACCCTCACTTTTGTTGAAACCATACACCTCTCTTACAGTGAAATGTCAGGTACTCTTCCTCCCTGCTTGGGAAACCTCTCTTCTCTCACATCCCTATTTTTATGGGGTAATATGTTTAGTGGGAACATTCCATTGTCCTTTGCAAACATGTCTTCTCTCACATACCTGAGCTTTCGTGACAATACTTTGCAAGGTGAAACTGTCCTTAGTAGTCTTTGTATGCTCAAGAGCCTTAGTGAAGTTCATCTAATTGACAACCAACTAAATGGAAGCTTACCATCTTGTCTGGGTAGTCTCTCTTCTCTAAGATATCTATATCTTATAAACAATAACTAGAGTGGTAATATTCCAGATTCTTTAGGAAACATTTCCTCCCTCGCTGGTCTTGTTGTTCCTGGTAATGCATTAAGTGGTTGTATCCCTAATTCCTTTGGGGATCTCTCTTCCCTTAGATTCTTGGATCTGTCGTACAACCATTTGAGTGGTAATATCCTAGATTCCTTGGGGGGTCTCTTTTCACTTGAATACTTGGATGTGTCGTACAACCATTTGAGTGGTAATATCCTAGATTCCTCGGGGGGGTCTCTTTTCACTTGAAGACTTGGATGTGTCATACAACCAGCTAAATGGAACTCTTCCCTCATTTTCAAGACTCTCGTCCCTTTACAACCTGACTACTAAGGAAAATGTATTTTCTGCCTCAATGCTACCCTCTTCACTTGTGTATCTCTATCTCACTTTAAACGGCCATCAGATAATTTCAGAGGCTCTCTTCGAGAACCTTAGTAAATTAAAGTACCTGTCTCTATCCAATTGTGTACTTAATATCAACACCAACTGGATTCCCTCTTTCCAATTATATGAACTATATATGACATCATGTAAGACAGATGGTGAAATCCCATCCTGGATTTCAACTCAGTTCTCACTTGGAGTGTTGCAATTAGCTAACAACAATCTTGTTAGAGAAATTCCTTTTTGGCTATTGAATATGAATCGGCTAGGGCACATCAATCTCACAACAAATCATCTAGAAGGTTGCCTTTTGTTGAACACTTCAACTCTGAATAACTTGCAGCTCTTTGATGTGTCTCACAATGCATTAAGCGGACAACTACCATCAATTTCACTTCCACATATACAAATTTTGTTGCTCAACAACAATTTGCTAACGGGAAATATTCCTTCAAGCTTATAGTTCAGCCATTGGCTCACCTTGTTAGAGTTGGCAAATAATCATTTGAATGGAATAATCCCTCCAAGCTTAGCCAATTATTCCCAGCTTAAAATGTTGAATTTGAAGGATAATAATTTGGGGGGAATGATTACACATAAGTTTGGTGAGCTAAGTAAATTGCAGTCACTAGTGATAAAGAATAACCAATTGAACAGATCATTCCCTCCTTCCATATCAAACCGCACAGAATTATATTTTCTAGATGTTGGGCAAAACTTATTCGAAGGCCACATTCCAAAATCAATTGTCCAAACCTTTCAAAGCTGAAAGTCTTGGCCATGAGGAAGAATAAGTTTGAAGGTAGTATTCCTCCTGAAATTGGGTAGCTAAAGCACCTCCAGATCTTAGATCTTTTTTCAAATTGCTTATCAGGATTTCTACCACATAGCATTTTCAATTTACAAGCAATGATGACAGAACCACACCAGAAATTGAGCATCATTAAATTTCAAGTTAACGAAATTCTTGAGCAGGAACCAACATCTCCCATGGCAATAACTGCGGTGGCACCAACTACAACAACATCTCCGGTGGCATTACCTACACCGGGACTAGCTGCATGGGCAACAATTGCGACAACATCTCCATTTATGTCGCCATCAGCATCAACATCTTACATGTATAAGAATGGGTTGAATATGGATTCAAAAGGCAGAGATGAGAACTATACATATATTTTCCCCAACATGGTGTCCATAGACCTTTCAAACAATCAATTGAATGGGGATGTTCACTTTGATTTGGGAAAGTTGAAGGGGTTGAGGTTATTGAACCTTTCTATGAATAATCTCAATGGTACTATTCCAAATAGTATTGTACAAATGACTTGGTTGGAAACATTAGATTTTTCTACAAATAATTTTTCAGGACCAATTCCTTCAGATCTTGGTTCTTTGAGTTATTTGGAAGTTGTTGACTTTTCCAACAATAACCTTTTAGGTATTATACCACAAGGAGGACACATGGCAACATTCAATAAATCATCTTATTTAGGAAATTCAAATTTATGGGGATGTCCACTACCAAAGAAATGTTCTTGGCCAGAATTCACTCTGGCTTCTCCTCCTGTTTCTACATCTATTAATGAAGAAGACTAGAGTGAAGAAAGTGTGTGGTATCAGATTGGATTGGGACTGTCATATGGAGCAAGTTTTGCAACAGTGGTTGTAATTGTTACCCAAATTTTCCTTTCTTATGCGAATTTGGCCAATATCTACCCCAGGGTCTCTGTTTTTACCCTGCCACTCATCCTTGAAAATTTCATGATTTTATGCCTTGTCCTCTGGCCTCGGCAAATTATTTAACCCCCTGGTCTGCAAGCAAAAAATTAATAAAGTAGCCATTGGAGGCATAAAACCCTGAAAACCCTAGCCTTCATTCTATTATGCCGTTACCTTTATTGGCCACTTAAGTGATCCTTTTTCCCCGTGCGCTAAATAATTCCTAAGTCCTATGTTTAATTTTTCCTAAGTCTCGGCGCATAAAGTATTTCAGTGAGATTCTACATCGGACGGTTGTTTGATCTTTGCATGGAATCTTCCAAGGTCATGAGGTGATGAGACTGACCGTAGATTTGGAATCAAGGTAACCTGTCAGAGTAGGGTCCTATTTAAGAGCATCTAATGGATGTCTGACGATCTGAAGGGTTTGTGTCAGAGCATCAGATCATGCACTGACCATTGATTTCCTTTCAATGCAGCGCTGCAATGTGTTAGTGGGACCGGTGCCACCTCATCCGATTCGGCAGCTTCTGATTGGTCCACATGTATCGAGTCATCTTCTTGTCAGTGGGGCCAGGTTCTTTCAGCGGTCAGAGGTTCTGACATCTCAGAGGATCGGACGGATGGCGTATAATCTAAAGGCCGGTGTCAGAGGTATGAGGAGATGAGACTAACCGTTGATCTTGCTTTTGTTAGAGCTCTGTCAGGTGGGCCTTTCTTGCTGATGTGCTCGTGTTTGATTGGTCCACGTAGTGATGACTAGACTTGCAGTGGGTCTGTTTGTTAGAGGGTCCCGGCTTCATGAAGATCGACGGCTGGCGCATGATCTGAAGGAATATTCAGGGGCTATGAGATCATGCGCCCACCGTTCAAAAGGAATCTTGTCTTCAGTGGGTCCGATGTCAGAAAGGGTCGCTGAGGTGTGTGCCTACAAAGCGGTTGGAATGAATAGAATATTGGCATGTGGCAGTTCTGGGCCTAGGGTTAAAGAAATATTAAATGATTCTGCGACTAAAGGGAAATTAGAACCCGAAGGTTAACTTAAGGTTAAAATTGCAGTCAAATGCCGAGCCCAGGTAAAAAGGAGGATCTAACGGTCGCGTTTTAAAGTGAGATTGATTTTTAAATACCGGCCATCGATAAGAAAAATCTTGGCACCACTTGGTAACCGTTAGAATATTTAAATTAAAGTATCTCAGTACCAAATTTGAACAATTATGGCGAGACCGAGTTGCAGGTAGGTAGATGGGTCATGGTGACTAGATTTTTTGCAGGTATAAACATAAAATGGACACACAAACACAAATATCTGATCAGTTGGGATATTTTCATGTGCATTTATGGCTGAATTTGATAGAATTAGGGTTTTTATTATTGTATGAAACTTTGTGTAACCCTAATTAGATATTTTTGCTCCTTCTTGTGTGCATTGAAGGAGATATATATATGTTTTTTGAGAGTTTTAGGGTGGAGAGTTGGACAATTGTAAAAAGACTCTTCTTTCATAGAGGTTATTGAAGGCAATCTTTTTGCCTCCTTAACTTCTACAATTGTAAAATTCCCATTGATTATTCAGATACTGCAAGGTATTTTTGTGACATTCCTGTTGTCCCCATGCCTTCTTGTATGAGTTATCTCTTAATGAATTCAGTATTTGTATGTTTTTAGTGATACCTTAGAGCTCTTGATCCTTCTTTCTTTCTGCAATTCATGTGTATTCTTGTGGATGATTTGATGTGAATGCTTTTGTGGGTATACTATAACCCCTTGACAATCTTGTCTCATCCCTATACCTAGTTGCAGAGGTGAATGTTTGTTTGCAGGTCATAGATTGTTGTCTAATCCTAAGAGTGTTATTGTTTGTGAAAGAGTTTCTCTCTTTCCCTGAATAGTCCTCTTCTATTTGCAGACCCCTTCTATGAAATACTTATGCAAGCCTATTTAATAAGTTGTGATCTCCTAGACCTAAGTTATTCATTGAATCCATCCTGATATATTGCAATTCATACCATCTTTTCAGTGTATCACCTAGTAGGTAGTTTGCTTTCAAGTCATTTCCCTTTCAAGCATTCCTTCTAACCTTTTCCCCTCAAAGTTTTACTTTTTATGTCAAGAAGCAAATTAAGGTGATTATCCAAGAGGAACCAGCCTAGAACCTAGAGGTCTCATCTCAGTTAGCATAGGTCCCACAACCTAGAGATGATTCACCTATTATACTAGGTTATCAAGACTATGAGAGCTTGAGATAAGGGTGCAAACTTAGTGTATAACAATTCTGGCACACCCAGTGGGATTAGCAAAAGAAGTTCATTGTTTGAATGATTATGCTATCTTTGATATACTGATTGCATAATACAGACCTTAGAGATGTTAGTACTCAAGTATATATGGTGACTCCATTGGTGTTAAGAGCAAGCAGACCCAATTTCTGATAGAGCTTATGAGCAAAATAGACCCTTCTAATGGCAAGACAATTTGCATTTGCACCCTTTAGTCAAGGTAGCCCATTAAATTTTTTCCAACACCATGATGTGCCCTTGGTAGCACTAAAAAGTATACCTGATTTCACAGGTGAAGGACAAACTATAGCCCTTGAACACATTAGAGATGTGACCACTATCTGTAGCATACATAATATAACTCAAGAAGATGTGGCCACAGAGCTATTAGCAGCCTCTCTCAAAGGTAAGGCTCTGGAATGGTTTAGAACTTTAACAGTTGGCTCCATTACTTCATGGGATAGACTTGGAGATCTCCTTAGCAAATACTTTGAGGATGGTTCAGATTCTTTGTCTCTAGTAGAGCAGCTCCAAGTTATAAAGAGAGATCCTCGAGAGTAGATGATTAATTTTAATGGCAGATTTCTCAAGACACGGAATAGGATTCCAATTAATATAAGGCCTTCAGCAGATTATGCTTTCCTTTATTTTTTGAGAGGCCTAACTAGTGATATATCTATCATGATTCAATCTTTAGGAGGTACTTTGTTACCTCAAGCTTTTGATTTAGCTGTAAAGGCAGGAATTTTTTTAATCCAGGCTGGTATGATAACCCCAAGGCCACCCATGCCTATCTCTCTCAATCTTCAGCCCACTATACCTTCACAAATGCCTCCATTTACTCCCATACCTGCATTAATAGAACCTCAGGCCAGCACTAGTTATGGGAAGTCCATAGTTGATCTTCCTTAAGAGCTACTCAAGATAAGAAGTGACCAACAAGCAACAAACAAAGAGATGATGAGCCTGTTGCAGGCTCTAACCAAAGAGTTGATCATTGTAAAAGGGTAGAATTAGGAGGTTAGGTCACCTTATCAACAAGAGGATCAAAATCCTAACCAGCAGTGGCAAGTTCAAGAGCAACTATATCAGGAGGATAGGCCACAATATCAAGAAAAGCATCAAAGCAAAAGGTGGAATTTAGTAGAGAGGCCTTTCAATCCATATAATCTAGTTAGGAGAACATTCCCAACGCAAAACATCAAAGTAGTTGGCAGTCACTTGAACCCATTTTTTGGGAAGGAGGCTACAGATTTTCCACTTGTTCTCTTGAACTATGAGCTTCCTGATGGAGAAAGGTCTGAAGTGTTACAACAAGATACAATGGCTTCTCAAGAACATCCCCTTAAGGATGGAATGCAACAAGTGACCAGACAAGAGACTCACAAGATTCAAATCTCAAGCTTCCTTCTTGGTAAGCCCACTGACACTTACTGTTGAATTTCCAAGCTTTAGAATTTATCCTCCAGTTCAAAATCTTAGTCAACAAGAGCCTAATCTCCATGCATTTTTAGAGCCCATTCATGACCCTGTCTCAGATTTCCAGCCACTTCATCTTATTCCTATAAATGAGATACCTAAAAGGTTTGATTTCCTAAATGATAACGAGCCCGTCCTGCAACAGATAAAGCCCTATAAGCCAACTCTTAAAGAGTCCACTACATCTCAAGCACTTTTAGGCCACCAGGAAGAGGATGATTTTTGTCTTTTAGGTATACTTTTTCATGATAATCATGAGGAACAGGTAGGGTCATTACATCAAGATGGATTAGAGAAATCAGATAAGGATAAGAAAGAAAGTGAAGAAGATGAGAGCCCAGCTAATCTTTTTGAGGAGATGCCCTTTTATATTGAGCAAGATAAGGTAGTGCAAAATTTACTAGTTGAGCTCACTAATTATGATAGGGAAGATGATATAAGTGATGCTAACCTAGAGCAACAAGATGATTTTGATCTGATCATTGATGTTTGCTGCTCAACTCTTATTGATGATCCTCATCTTCTTGAAAGGGATAATGGCTTGCATATGCTTGAGGAGGAATTTGTGTTTCAGGGGATTAATAATGTCCCAACTATAGAAGAGGAGAACATATGGCAGATTATCATCAAGGGACAAATTCTTGATCTTCGTGATGAAGACATTCATAAGATGCATGCTGAGCAGCAAGAGGGGCTTGGTTTTATGCTCTCTAGGGGATGTCCTATCAGATATCTAGCCCAGGTGGGATCAAGCAAGACATGCATACTCAGGGATTCAATGGAGGGTGATGTTAAGAGTCCACTCCTTGGTGACCAGGGGTTTTTTCAACCTTATCAGATCCCCTGGGGGGACAACATCTGCGATCTAATTGAGGTTAGTAATCTGGTACACCAAATCCAGGAGGAGATTTGCCAGATAGTTCAGTATATTTTTGTGTTCCATGTTCTCTCTGTTGGTATCAAATATGAAAAGAGTAATATTTTGATGAGGAAGGGTAGTTATTTTAGCCTACCAGTGAATGGTTTTGTTTGACCAGTTTTCTGCACTGGTTAGTTTAGGATAGGTTAGTTTTCCTGCTTTATTCCAGCTTTCTAGCCTAGCTTTTTCCTGCTTTCCAAGAAGTGCCTGAGCACAAGTTTTGTCCCTTTGGTTCCAGTTTGTCTCTCTATCAAGAAAGTTTTGTGTTCCTGAGATGACCCCATGCCCAATGAATATGTCAAGGCCACTGATCCATGTCTAGCAGGCTGACATCCAGCAGAAATTGCCAAAAATGTTACCCAAATTTTCCCGTCTTATGTGAATTTGGCCGATATCTACCCCAGGGTCTCTATTTTTACCCTGCCACTCATCCTTGAAAATTTCATGATTTTATGCCTTGTCTTTTGGCCTCGAAAAATTATTTAACCCCCTGGTCTGCAGGCAAACAATTCATAAAGTAGCTATTGGATGCATAAAACCCTGAAAACCCTAGCCTTCATTCTATTCTGTCGTTATCTTTATCGGCCACTTAAGTGATCCTTTTTCCCCATGCGCAAAATAATTCCTAAGTCCTGCATTTAATTTTTCCTAAGTCTCGGTGCATAAAGTATTTCGGTGAGATTCTGCATTGAACGGTTGTCCGATCTTCGCATGGAATCTTCCAAGGTCATGAGGTGATGAGACTGACCGTAGATTTGGAATCAAGGTAACCTGTCAGAGTGGGGTCCTGTTTAAGAGCATCTAATAGCTGTCTGATGATCTGAAGGGTTTGTGTCAGAGCATCAGATCATGCGCTGACCGTCGATTTCCTTTCAATGCAGCGCTGCAGTGTGTCAGTGGGATCGGTGCCACCTCATCCGATTCGGCAGCTTCTGATTGGTCCACATGTATCGAGTCATCTTCTTGTCAGTGGGGCCAGGTTCTTTCAGCGGTCAGAGGTTCTAACATCTTAGAGGATCAGACAGATGGCGTATAATCTGAAGGCCAGTGTCAGAGGTATGAGGAGATGAGACTGACCGTTGATCTTGCTTTTGTTAGAGCTCTGTCAGGTGGGCCTTTCTTGCTGATGTGCTCGTGTTTGATTGGTCCACGTAGTGATGACTAGACTTGCAGTGGGTCTGTTTGTTAGAGGGTCCCGGCTTCATGAAGATCGACGGCTGGCGCATGATCTGAAGGAATATTCAGGGGCTATGAGATCATGCGCCCATCGTTCAAAAGGAATCTTGTCTTCAGTGGGTCCGATGTCAGAAAGGGTCGCTGAGGTGTGTGCCTACAAAGCGGTTGGAATGAATAGAATATTGGCATGTGGCAGTTCTGGGCCTAGGGTTAAAGAAATATTAAATGATTCCGCGACTAAAGGGAAATTAGAACCCAAAGGTTAACTTAAGGTTAAAATTATAGTCAAATGTCGAGCCCAAGTAAAAAGGAGGATCTGACGGTCGTGTTTTAAAGTGAGATTGATTTTTAAATACCGGTCGTCGATAAGAAAAAGCTTGGCACCACCTGGTAACCGTTAAAATATTTAAATTCAAATATCTCACAGTACCAAATTTGAACAATTATGGCGAGAATGAGTTGTAGGTAGGTAGATGGATCGTGGCGACTAGATTTTTTGCAGGTATAAACATAAAATGGACACACAAACATAGATATCTGATTAGCTGGGATATTTTCATGTGCATTTATGGCCGAATTTGACAGAATTAGGGTTTTTATTATTGTATGAAAATTTGTGTAACCCTAATTAGATATTTTTGCTCCTGCTTGTGTGCATTGAAGGAGATATATATATATATTTTTTGAGAGTTTTAGGGCGGAGAGTTGGACAATTGTAAAAAGACTCTTCTTTCATAGAGGTTATTGAAGGCATTCTTTCTGCCCCCTTAACTTCTGCAATTGTAAAATTCCCATTGATTATTCAGATACTGCAAGGTATTTTTGTGACATTCCTATTGTCCCCATGCCTTCTTGTATGAGTTATCTCTTAATGAATTTAGTATTTGTATGTTTTTAGTGATACCTTAGAGCTCTTGATCCTTCTTTCTTTCTGCAATTCATGTGTATTCTTGTGGATGATTTGATGTGAATGCTTTTGTGGGTATACTATAACCCCTTGACAATCTTGTCTCATCCCTATACCTAGTTGCAGAGGTGAATGTTTGTTTGTAGGTCATAGATTGTTGTCTAATCCTAAGAGTGTTATTATTTGTGAAAGAGTTTCTCTTTCCCTGAATAGTCCTCTTCTATTTGCAGACCCTTCTATGAAATACTTATGCAAGCCTATTTAGTAAGTTGTTATCTCCTAGACCTAAGTTATTCATTGAATCCATCCTGATATACTGCAATTCATACCATCTTTTCGATGTATCACCTAGTAGGTAGTTTGCTTTCAAGTCATTTCCCTTTCAAGCATTCCTTCTAACCTTTTCCCCTCAAAGTTTTACTTTTCATGTCAAGAAGCAAATTAAGGTGATTATCCAAGAGGAACCAGCGTAGAACTTGGAGGTCTCATCTCAGTTAGCATAGGTCCCACAACCTGGAGATGATTCCCATGTTATACTAGGTTATCAAGACTACAAGAGCTTGAGACAAGGGTGCAAACTTAGTGTATAACAGTAATTATTGTGTTGAAAAGGAAATGGGAGCATAAATACTTCCAGGGAGTTGATTTGGTCTTGAAATTTCTTTTTCCACGGCTCTGCAATTTGACATTGTGAAATTCTATTTCTTTTGTTTAGGTGAGTCAATATAAAAATGTTATAATTTTGTCAAGTTCATTCAATTTTTTGTTTTAAAAAATAAATAATATTTTTTTACATTTGTGTGTTTTTGTAAGTCTTGGGATTATTGTAAGCAATATCCATGTACATCAATAATGTTTTATTTCTTATTTCATATTTTAAATAGAATTATTGATAAAACTTATATTTTTTATTTGAATTATATTTTCTTGGATTATACTAGACAATTCTCTATGTAAAGCTTTTGATAAAAGTAATTGGTGGCATTGACATTATTTTCTTTTGTCCATAAATAATTGTCATCACTTAAAAATTATCTTCAAGCTTTCTATTATCAAATTTTAAAGTAGTTAATAAAATTCTTGTTGAGAGATTGCCTTTGATATCAAATTCAGTTTGGAAGTTTTTATTTTTTATGTAGGTAATAACTAATCTAAATCATTATTGTTTCAATTTTTTGAATTTCTAAAATAAGAATTTTTCAATTTTTCTATAGAATTTATAAATTTCTGTAAAGAAAATTTTAAATTTTGTAGTACTTTCTTTTGTTTTTAACTTAAATAATAGTTTCTTTGTAATTTTAATTCATTAGAAACATTATTTTTATTATGTTTAAACTTAAATGTATTTACTTCTTTTTATTATTTAGACAAATAGATTACTTATTCAAACAACAAATTCCCTCGTCAAATCTTACTATGAATGTTGCTTGAGATTAATAAATACCTTTTTGTCCTATTTAAATGGATTAATAGAAGTTGAAGAGAGTGTTCTACTTCAAATCCTTTTTGAAGGGTTAGTAGTAAATCTAGGAAATGTGAATTATCTTTTAAGAGGATCAAATGTTATATTGCACGGAAAGGTTAATTTGCACATAAATCTCTCTGTAACGCACTCTAAATTCATTGGAATGAAATTCCACCTGACACGTTCAAATATTTGAGCAACTTTGATGGTTCATCAATGATTTGAACTAGTGCAACTCAACTAGCTCAAGATAAGTCCATTACTGCTCCAAGTTTTACATTATCTTTGCTGTTGTGAAATTGGAAGTTGGAGTAATTCAAATTATTGATTATTTCCAGTAACAAAGTATTAGTTGTAGTCACTTGTGCCTATGGAATTAAGTATTACCCTTGGGGTTCAGAAAGGACTCGTTTATTCAAAAATAAAATCAAGTTTTGTCTGCTTTTTGTGCCTTAATATTTGCTCCATTTTCAGACCTTATCTGGACCCGTTTCCGATACAAAAGACAATGAAGTCATTCTACAGTATGTTCCTTATACCTATTATTCAAAATTGATATTGTTTAAGATCATCCTGTGTGGATTTATAACCATGCTCTATTTTTCAGCCGTCAGCCTATCTTAAGAGATCCATTCTGTAGGGGAAAGAGCATCTTGGTAAGTTGCCATTAAAACATAGTGAAATTGGATGGTGTTTGTCACTGATAAGTTCATCTGGCTGTGATGAAGTTGCAAGTTGGAGCCCTTGCTGCTTTGATATTTTTTGCTTATTTACAGTAACAGAGCATTCTTTATAGTCAGTCGGTTTTAGTAATTTTGTGTCAATGGAATTAATTCACTTCCTTAGGGTTCAGAAAGGATTTGTTTATTCAAAAAGAAAGTCGAGAATCAAGTTTTGTGTGCCTTTTTGTGTCTTAACTTCTGCTTTGTGTTCCATTTTCAGAGCTTATCTGGGCCTGTTTCTGATCTAAAAGATCTCCCAACTCTAATGGATTTAAGACTGGGCAAACCCTTGGAAAGGACAGTGAAGTCAGTCTACAGTAAGTTCTTATACCTACTATTCACAATTGATATTGTTTAAGGATCAGCCTGTGGAAATCTAAATATGCTCTGTTTCTCTTTGATCTCTTCAGCCCTCTGTATTTGAAGATTGTGTTTATACCATCAATTTTATTAGAAAGATTGTGAATAAGTCTTTAAATTTTGAAAAGATAGAAAAAAATAAAAAATTCTTCACAATTTCTTCTTTTCTTTTAAGTCATAATATGTTCTAATGTGTTTATGCAGAATCGAGACAAACATATAAATTTGCACTTCAAGTTGCACACCTCCAAGTGCTACTGAATCATTGAAGTAATGTTGGATGTATTGTTGATAAGGTCCCTTTGATAGAGGTTGGTCTTTGTCTCATGGACATCGTCAAGAAGGCAGTCAGTCTGCTCATGGCAATTAGAATGCTTATTTTTAAGCCTCTCCACCTCATGTGAGAAGAGATCATATTCATATTTAGGAATAATGGTCATATCCCATCAACCACTGTTGTGCTTCTCATAGCACATTGGACTACATTGGATGACCAAGATGTACCTCCTCTTCCCTTTCTCTTGCTCTCATTGTACAACAGCTGCTTGTAATTCTGGTGTTGTGTTCCATTTCGGACTGTAACCCATTTTAATTTTGGGTGTGTAACTATCCACTCAACTTTTCTATGAATATATGTAATACTATTTTTTAAATAACTATATGACAGGTATTGTGAATGAAAAAATAATGTACCATACTTATTTACTCAAATAATATACAGTCATAAATTTTGATATCCTCCGGAAAACAAGATAAACAAGAACTGCATTGCAGCCGGAGTCCCTGCCTTTTGCCAAAAACAGTAAATGTTGGATTTGGCATTCAGATAAGTGCATTGCTACAGAAGTTGGGCAAGAGTTGAAGATCACTTAGTCAACTATGAGAGGTTTGGAGTATTTAAAATAAGAAGTTTGTTGTTGCAAGACTGCATTCTTTTGTTACAGATAATGTTAGTAAAATCTGCAATGGTACATATCAGAGAAACAGTATTTAAAGACAATAATAAACATGAAAATTTGTAGACAAAATAAACAAAATTAGTCATTATATCAATGCTACATAAACCAAAAACAACTGATAATTAATAATTCCAAAATATTAAATGAACCATAGTCAAAGCTGTATGTTCAAAGCAGGAAAGTAGTAAACAGTCATAGTCAAAGCTAAGATATACCTGGAAAAATTGTCAAACATCTTATCATGATGTTATTATAACAGTTGGGCGCGCAGGATAATAGAAGAACCCAGAAGGCACCTTGATCACCGCCGGTTCCGAAGTGTACAGGGATTTCAGGGCAATTGTGTCTTTTCAGTTATTAGTACCAGAATTGCATGGAAATGGAAACAGTATGAGATACAAAAACAGAAAATGCATCCATGTCTTTTTAGAATATAAACCTTGGATTAGAATAAGAATTGCTTGTCCATGCCAAATTTTTTTTTTTATCATTGTACAATATAAATCATCCAATTTAATTTCACAGCAATTATTACAGATAGCATGATCGATTTTCTCTGCTTGCACTTCTTCATTCTGATAATAGATCATAGAGTATGATCCAAAATGTTGATAAAAAAAAGAAAAACACAATCGTATCTAGAAGCTTGAGGTTATGTTTTGATAGATTGTGGAAAAATAATGAAATTTAACATATCACTATTCAATAGCAAATGTCCATTTATATTTCAAATGCTCAATAAGTTCATCATAAGATCCTTGTGTCTAAGGTTTCTTTATCAAATTAGACCATGGATTCCCCTAAATAGGTAGCTATAGAGACCACCTAATTTGGTGTATTGAGAACTTGTGAACCCAAATTTTGAGGACAAAATAGAATTCCCAATGTATGGTGTATCATCTTTTAGTTTCAAGATCAACAAATTTTATTCCATTTACCCACCACATCCGTTCCAGGAATCCGATCTATCATCCAAGAATACTCTTGATGGTTCCAAATTTGTAACCACCTCAAACTTTATCTGTGTGATGCCTCAATTTCCTCCAAAGTTTTACCCTTAGTTTCAGGCAAAAACAATACCCAAAGGCCAAGATAATAGAACTGAACAGGGCATAGAGCATGAATGTTCTTGCAAGAAACATAGCTCAATTTGAGTTTGGAATCCTATGGCAATGATCCTAGAACCACTAAAAAAGAAATCCTAGGTTCCCAAACTAGAATTTATGATATGGCCATATACTTTTCTATTTCGCTCCATTCTAAGAGTAAGTTTATTGTCATTGTCACAGCCCGGGAAAGAGACCAATTGGCCACCGTTGCCACACTGCAAGCAATTCCCTTAGCATTGATAGATAGGAAGTATCTACAATAGTAGAGTAGAATAGAATGAGTACTTTATAGTTGAGCATGTATAAGACTGTAAATCAGAACAAGATGAATAGAATCTTTCATTGATGAGATGTCTAGTATTTAAGAAAATTGAATCTAGAAGGTTTAACGTTGATATAAGGTCAAAGTATCAGAACACTATAGAGGCCCAATTTATAGATTACCGGATTTACCCACAAGATTTTATATTGATGATTTTGCATCAAGTGCAACTCCTTGAGAAATAGAAGTCAGGATAACTTCACTATTGGACCATGTCTACTTCCTCAAGCTTTGATTTGTTTATATTATGCCAAATATTTAACTGTGTGAACATTGATTTTTTAATTGAAAAATATGCCTAAACTTTATGTCTTTTGCTATAATATTTCTAATTTCTCAGGTGTAAGTTGGAGAAGACACATTACCTCGGACATAATAATCCATGGGATGGTCCCATACCAATAGAGTAGGAAACAACACAACCCTGTTGTGAAAGAGCACCAAACAGTTAAATTATCACTAAGCTTTAACTTTAATGAAATGGGATCATTTGCAGTGAAATCATAAAGCTTAATAGATAAATTTGGTTTACCAATAAGCCAATTTAAAGATAAAATCCAGAAAAATAAGAAACTGCTAGCACATTGCTCTGCAAGATTCCATGAAGCATGAGATCAAACTTCAAAATGAGTGCTTAATCAAGTTTCTGTGTTTAGATGATTAAAATAACATAAATAGTTGCTTAACAATAGGAATATTTTTGTCCCTGTTTGTCCAAATAAAATTCATAAATTAAAGCTTGCCTAACTCATTTATCTGCAACAAAGAAATGTAATGCTAGTTGAAAAGATTACTTTAGGTAGAATGCAATCCCTATGAGGAAAAGGGTGGCTGCCATTCCTGCAGATGAGATATGGCAGAATGAAGGAAATATTATACAATTCTCTTAGAATGCTTTAGTTGAATCAGTGGTGATCTTCTAATCTCATAACAGAACTTTAATAGAAGCCTTGTCCATCAGCAATGCAATAAACAGAGTCATTGAAATCTATATAAGATTTGTACAAGTTGTGTGTTAAGAAAAAAATAAAATTTTCTTTTCCAAATCTTTTATCAAGAAATTGGCTGAACTACTTCTAGCTTAGGACTTCACAATCACCTACATTGCAGCAGGTTACTGTAAGATCCCACCTCTCATAAAATCTTTAATTGATGAATATGTATCTTTTACAAAGATTATATAGAGTAATGGTGTAAATTGAGGTTTGTAAATGGCAATATTATTTCATTCCATGGGATTTTTCATGAGAATATATATCCCTTTGAGATACTTTGATGAAAATGCATTTTGCAAATGGTTACTGATAGAGGGTCTAAGGAATCTTGTATTTCAATTTTGGCATTTTGGTTTCTTGTCCCTATCTGATGTAATGATGATGTATTGCACTTTTAAAATATTGTATAAGAATTACAATTGTAAGATGTATTATTGTGGGAATGCAACTAACAACTAATATGATTTAGTATGGTGACCTAATTCTAATTGTATTTATGTTGCAGGAATGTAAGTGTGCCTATAAGAGGAAGGAGAAACTTCTATGTCAACCAAAATATACCTTTGGGAAGTTAAAATCTTAACCATTTTGATTATAAGGTAAATAGGGTGTGTGGATATTGACCTTGTTTAATTATTCTTGGAGGAGTTAATAGTGTGGGTTATGTGTCAAGGGTTTCTAATTGAGAGTTGGAGTTGGGAAATCATAAAGAGGATTGAATTTCGGAATTGGCCTTCTTTGAGATTTTAAAAAGTGTTGAGGGGTCAATTTTATGAATCTTTGTGCAAAATAGGCCCCCATAGTCAACACCTATGGGAAGGGTACTTGTTGTACATATAATATTATCATTAGGTCATGATATGACCTTTCAAAATTCCTCCTTAATGAGGGCAATGAGGTTCAAAGTGAACATAAGGACTGAAATATGGAGGGGGTGTCTAGGTGCATGTTGTCATCTTAAATGAGGAAGTGACTCTCATTTATGGAAGGAGAGTGCACTCCATACCTTCCAATCCAATAATTGCAAGCGAAAAACTTCTTTATATGAAGGTTTAGGAAGGAGAGAGGCTGTTACCCACTTCTCCATTTTTTGGAGAACTCTTGTAGGATTTGGACAAGGAAAGAAATTTAAGATAGGGATGAGTCTTGCATGTAAAGATGGAGGGGAAGGATGCATAGATGTGGAAAGATAAGTCTTCCTTATACCCTTTTTCATTCTTGTTTATGTATTTCAAGATTGAGGTAGGTTTCCAAGGTTTATCTCTATTTGATAGGAACAAAATCTAGTATGCGACATTGAGTGAGTGATAAATTTAGACTCGTGAGAATCTTATGATAGTCATGTGAAAATTTTATTAATATGTTACCTTAGGACATGTAGTGATATATGAGATGACTCCATGGATTTGATATGGGTCTATAATAATTCTCTTGCTTGGGGGTATGGCTAGGACCCCCAAGGTCTCATGATGCCATTAAAGTTGGGAGGAGGGAAAGTTATTTCTAGTCATTTTTGTGTTAAGTAATTTCTCATAAGGATCTTATTTTTACATTGATTGGTAGTTTTAAAAAAAGAGACTTCATGTAATTTGGAAATTTAAGTTATTTATGTGATGTTAGAGAAAGAGTTGATTTTGTGTTATCCTATTGTCTTGTGTTCTTTTTTTGAGAATAAATTTTAAGAGATTAATTAATGTGTAAATGATTAAAAAGTGTCCATATGTAATGAAAGCAAGCGTTTGCCAGTCCTTTTCCTTTGGAATATTTCTAATGATGAATATATGATTATTTAAGCAAGTGTTTGCCAGTCCCTTTCCTTTGGAATATTTCTAATGATGAATATATGATTATTTTGAAAATTAATGGTTTAAGAATTACTATTTGAAGTTTTGGTTGAGAAATTTATTAATTAATAGAAGAGAAGATTTTCTTTACTTTTCTTTCAACAATACTTATACGAAGAATCGTATTAATGATTGGAAGTGGTGATTTAAGAGTCATTCCTTTCTATTTTTGGCTGTGAGCTTCTACCTCATTGTCAATATCCATCTCTTAAGAGGGAATATTTCATTTGTGAAATTAAATTGCAGCCATTATTGTCAGAAATTAAGAATATCAATTGCAGATTTGAAGAAAATGGACATGTAATATCTACTATAGAGTTCAAGTAGAAAAGTTTTCTCTTTATATAAAGAGAACCCACATTCTTAAAAAATAAATAGACATAATTCCGACAACATTTTCAATAGAGAATAGAGCCATAAAAAATTAGAGTGGGAGAAACACAAGTTAGAATGAATTTATATTGTAAAATTGTAAGTATTAAATAAAAATAAAAAAGAGATTGTAATTGCTGCCTCCTCCTCCTCAAATCCTTTCAATAATGGTAGTTTTCCTAGGCTTAGTTAACACTAGCACTTGCACCTTTGAGGGGTGCAAGGGTTACACCGATAGTAACATATATCAAATGCTGATATTGTGGTATGTTTAAACATGGATCTCTCTCCTTCTCTCCTTCTATATTCTTATTTCTCTCTCAAACTCTTAAACTCTTCTTATCTACTTCCCTATCCCTACCATTATACCTCTTTTACTCACATGCATAGACACCTATCTCTATCTGATTTTACCCCTCTCTTTACCTTTCAGCTCTCTCTATCTATATCATATTTCCTCTATCTCACTTTCAATTATTCTATCTCTCCACCTATCTATTTATCTACCTATCTACCTATCTATCCATCTATCTATGTAACTATAGTACTTTGTCCATAGGAAAGTGGTTAGCTTTTGATGCAACTATCAGTTGCTGTGGTGTGTTTCCAAGAGCTGCCAGATAGAAAATAAATTTGTTACACTTACTTGCCTTTTTTTTTTTTTACTTGATGCCCCCTTGCCCCCTCCCAGATAAATAATAGGCTAAAACATAACGAATAGAAAATGCTATCCCTGTTATCGTATTTGAGGCAGAACAATAATCACTACTTACCTCATACAAAAAACACCAGCAGTGTAAATTCCACGTCCATATGATGAGATATGTTTCTGGAATGAAGCATATATCCACACCCTTGGTGTTTATTATTTTTTTCAAGTTTGTGCAATCAGATGCTACATGGACCAAATCTCCTATTAGCATACTTCAACAAAGAAAGAGAAACATAATAAGAAGAGAAGAAGAGTAAATAACCCACCATAATAGGCATTTGCCAAGCTCCCATTTGGAATGTAGTCATAAATCAATAGTTTCTCCTCTATGCCCCAGTAGTAGCCTCTGAGGCGAACAATGGCTACTCCCTTCCGAAGTCTCTTCAACTTTTCTAAGGCATAGCCAACCAACCCTACCAGAGCTAGAAGAATAATCTCCTTATCATCCACTTGAACAACCCTGGAATTAGGTTCATCCTTTGCTTCCTTTTTCTATTTTGTGCTCTAGTATCGATACATAACAATAGCAGTTATAGTGCCTTTGCTTAAACTTTTGTGTTTTTCAAGGACGGGCATAGCTGCAACTGCAGACGGCAAGCTAATTTTTGGAGGATCAGAGCCAATAGAAGGAACAAAACATCTTTTGATAAGCGACTGACCACAGAGACACACCTAATCCCCAAGTTCAAAGATATCGGACTCCACCTTCAAATCCATTCTCAAATTTGAAAAGAATTGAGGAAGCACCAAACAGACCACCCAAAATCAACTTCAAAAAGAAAATAATCAATTAGGTTGGGGTTTTGATACAAAATTCTAGATTCGAATGCATCAGTAATGTTAATATGTAGTAAGGAGAATTCTATATATATTGCCTTCTTAGTTGCTCTCTCAAACCACCAAAACATTCAATGGCGCCCATGACGATATTATTTCTATTGGCTATTATTCACCTTTTTCTTCTGCCCTTCTGCTGCGGATGTCTCCACAGGGAAAGGGAAGCCCTTCTTAGAATTAAAACCACCGCAGAGAGCTCTTCTTCATCATATTATTGGGTTAATGGAACAGATTGTTGCAAGTGGGAAGGCATATCCTGCAATAACGCCACCCATCATGTAGTCTCCATTTTTCTGTTTGGAGTTAATGTTGGGAAAGCAGCTGGCATCATATGGCAGAGCTTGTGCACCCTCACTTTTGTTGAAGCCATAGACCTCTTTGACAGTGAAATGTCAGGTACTCTTCCTCCCTGCTTGGGAAACCTCTCTTCTCTCACATACCTAGATTTAAGAGGTAATATGTTTAGTGGGAACATTCCATTGTTCTTTGCAAACATGTCTTCTCTCACATATCTAGATTTAAGTGGTAATATGTTGAGTGGGAAAATTCCGAGCATGTCCTCTCTCACACACCTAGATTTAAGCTATAATAGGTTTAGTGGGAACATTCCATTATCCTTTGCAAACACGTCTTCTCTCACATATCTAGATTTAAGTGGTAATATGTTGAGTGGGAACATTCCATTGTCCTTGGGAAACATGTCTTTTCTCACATCCCTGGATTTAAGTTATAATATGCTGAGTGGGAGAATTCCAAGCCTGCCTTCTCTCACACACCTGTATTTAAGTTATAATATGTTTAATGAGAACATTCCATTGTCCTTTGGAAACATGTCCTCTCTCACATCCTTATATTTAGATAACAATAATTTGCAAGGTGAAAATGTTCTTAGTACTCTTTGTATGAGCAAAAACCTTAGTGAAGTTGTTCTAAGTGACAACCAACTGAATGGAAGTTTACCATCTTGTTTGGGTAGTCTCTCTTCTCTAAGATATCTATATCTTTCTAACAATCACTTGAGTGGTAATATTCCAGATTCTTTTGGAAACATTTCCTCCCTCGCTTATCTTGATGTTTCTAATAATGCATTAAGTGGTAATATCCCAAATTCCTTGGGGGGGGTCTCTTTTCACTTGAAAACTTGGATGTGTCGTACAACCAGCTAAATGCAACTCTTCCCTCATTTTCAATACTCTCGTCCCTTTACAGCCTGAATGCTGAGGGAAATGCATTTGTTTCTTCAGTGCTACCCTCTTCACTTGTATATCTCTATCTCACCTTAAATGGCCATCAGATAATTTCAGAGGCTCTCTTTGAGAACCTTAGTAAATTAGAGTACCTGTCTCTATCCAATTGTGTACTTAATATCAGTACCACTTGGATTCCCTCTTTTTAGTTATCTGAACTACATATGACATCATGTAAGATAGATGGTGAAATCCCGTCTTGGATTTCAACTCAGTTCTCACTTGGAGTGTTGCAATTAGCTAACAACAATCTTGTTGGAGAAATTCCTTTTTGGCTAGAGCACATCAATCTCACGACAAATCATCTTGAAGGTTGCCTTTTGTTGAACACTTCAACTCTGAATAACTTGAAGGTCTTTGATGTGTTTCACAATGCATTAAGCGGACAACTACCATCAATTTCACTTCCACATATACAAATTTTGTTGCTCAACAACAATTTGCTAACGGGAAATATTCCTTCAAGCTTGCAGTTCAGCCATTGGCTCACCGTGTTAGATTTGGCAAATAATCATTTGAATGGAATAATCCCTCCAAGATTAGCCAATTGTTCCCAGCTTGAAATGTTGAATTTGAAGGATAATAATTTGGGGGGAATGATTCCACATAAGTTTGGTGAGCTAATTAATTTGCAGTCACTAGTGATAAAGAATAACCAGTTGAATGGATCATTCCCTCCTTCCATATCAAACTGTACATAATTATATTTTCTAGATGTTGGGCAAAACTTATTCAAAGGCCACATTGCAAAGTCAATCGGAAACCTTTCAAAGCTGAAAGTCTTCGCCATGAGGAAGGATAAGTTTGAAGGTAGTATTCCTCCTGAAATTGGCTAGCTAAAGCACCTCCAGATCTTAGATCTTTCTTCAAATTGCTTATCAGGTTTTATACCACATAGCATTTTCAATTTACAAGCAATGACCACACCAAGAATTGAGCATGATTAAATTTCAAGGTATCGAAATATATGAGCAAGAACCAACATCTCCCATGACATTAACTGCGGCGGCACCAACTATAGCAACATCTCCCGAACCAGCTGCATGGGCACCAATTGCGGTGACATCAAGTACAGCTATGTCGCCAACAACATCTTACATGTATAAGAATGGGCTGAATATGGATTCCAAAGGTAGAGATGAGCACTATACATATATTTTCCCCAATAGGGTGTCAATAGAGCTTTCAAACAATCAATTGAATGGGGACATTCCCTCTGATTTGGGGAAAGTTGAAGGGGTTAACATTATTGAACCTTTCTATTAATAATCTCAATGATACTATTCCAAATAGTATTGTACAAATGACGTGGTTGGAAACATTAGTTTTTTCTACAAATAATTTTTCAGGACCAATTCCTTTAGATCTTGGTTGTTTGAGTTATTTGGGCACCCTCAACTTTTCCAAAAACAACTTTTCAGGTATTATACCACAAGGAGGATAGATGGCAACATTCTAGAAATCATCTTATTTAGGAAATCCAAATTTATGGGGATGTCCACTACCAAAGAAATGTTCTTGGCCAAAATTTGCTCCAACTCCTCCTCCTATTTCTACATCTATTAATGAAGAAGGGCAGAGTGAAGAAAGTGTGTAGTATGAGATTGGATTGGGACTGTCATATGGAGCAGGTTTTGCAACCGTGGTTGTAATTATTGTGTTGAAAAGGAAATGGGGACATAAATACTTCCAGGGAGTTGATTTGCTCTTGAAATTTCCTTTTCCACTGTTCCGCAATTTGACATTGTGAAATTCTATTTCTTTTGTTTAGGTGAGTCAATATAAAAATGTTATAATTTTGTGAAGTTCATTCAATTTTTTGTGTTAAAAAATAAATAATTTTTTTTTTACATTTGTGTGTTTTTGCAAGACTTGGGATTATTGTAAGCAATATCCATGTACACCAATAATGTTTTATTTGTTATTTGGTATTTTAAATAGAATTATTGATAAAACTTATATTTTTTATTTGAATTATATTTTCTAAGATTATATTAGACAATTTTCTATGTAAATCTTTTGATAAAAATATATGGTGGTGTTGACATTATTTTCTTTTGTCCACAAGTAATTGTCATCACTTAAAAATTATCTTCAAGCTTTCTATTATCAATTTTTAAAGTAGTTAATAAAATTCTTGTTGAGAGATTGCCTTTGATATCAAATTCAATTTGGAAGTTTTCATTTTCTTATGCAGAGAATAACTAATCTAAATCACTATTGTTTCAATTTTTTGAATTTCTAAAATAAGAATTTTTGAATTTTTATATAGAATTTATAAATTTTTGTAAAGAAAATTTTAAATTTTGTAGTATTTTCTTTTATTTTTAAATTAAATAATAGTTTCTTTGTAATTTTAATTCATTGGAAACATTATTTTTATTATATTTAAACTTAAATGTATTTACTTAATTTTTATTATTTAGACAAATAGATTACTTATTCAAACAATAAATTTCCTTGTCAAATCTTAGTGTGAATGTTTCTTGAGATTAATAAATACCTTTTGTCTTATTTAAATGGGTTAATAGAAGTTGAAAAGAGTTCTATTTAAATGGGTTAATAGAAGTTGAAGAGAGTGTTCTGACTTCAAATTCTTTTTGAAGGGTTACTAGTAAATCTAGGAAATGTGAATTTCTCTTTTAAGAGGATCAAATGTTATATTGCACGGAAAGGTTAATTTGCACATAAATCTCTCTGTAATGCTCTCTAAATTCATTGGAATGAGATTCCACCTGACAAGTTCAAATATTTGAGCAACTTTGAAGAATCCGCACCGTGGGAAGGGAAATCACTGTGAGAAAACACATACATGGTAAGTCCATATCTAAGATAAGTCCATTACTGCAATATATAAACGCTCCAAGTTTTACATTATCTTTGCTGTTGTGAAATTGGAAGTTGGAGTAATTCAAATTATTGATTGCTTCCAGTAACAAAGTATTAGTTGTAGTCACTTGTGCCTATGGAATTAAGTATCACCCTTGGGGTTCAGAAAGGACTCGTTTATTCAAAAATAAAATCAAGTTTTGTCTGCTTTTTGTGCCTTAACAGTTGCTCCATTTTCAGACCTTATCTGGACCCGTTTCCGATACAAAAGATCTCCCAAATTGAAATTATGATGGATCTAGTAGTGGATAAGCTCCTGGAAAGGACAATGAAGTCATTCTACAGTATGTTCCTTATACCTATTATTCAAATTGATATTGTTTAAGATCATCCTGTGTGGATTTATAACCATGCTCTATTTTTCTTTAATCTGTTCAGCCGTCAGTCTATCTTCAGAGATCCATTCTGTAGGGGAAAGAGCATCTTGGTAAGTTACCATTAAAACATAGTGAAATTGGATGGTGCTCGTCACTTTGTGCACATTGATTGAGGGGACTGTTTGTGGGTTTAGGAATTTTGACAGATACAAAATTGGGCACAAAGAGTCTACAGCAGCCAAGGCCCTAAAATTGGACATGCAAACTGAAATCACCTCAAATATGAACCTTTAACCTCAACACGAGAAGCTATTTAGTGTTTAAATTAATTATGCTTGCCATTCCTCTATGAAGAAAGCTCAAAAATTAGGGAAAAGAGAAAGGTACATGAATAGTTGTTGAGTATTTGAAAATTAGTTTTCTTATTTGAAGATTTTGTTTTAACTCTTTAACATTTGTAAAGATAAGAATTTTGCTTCTCTTGTTTGGCATGTTCTGGCCGTTCTCACCCCTGTTTGTTGGTTTCCAGTTTTCGACTGCATAATGTTTGATGCAGGACATAATCTGGCATGGATATCTGCAGCAAGGGGAAAGTGACTTTTTTCAATTCTTACTGTTTGTGTTTGTTTATTGAAGCTGTGCAAACTATGTCCTTTTTTTAACTCTGTTCATGGAAGAGTGTACAAGTGTTAGAATGTGTGTTTTTGTGTTATTGTCTTGTTGTTCGAACACAAGAAGAAGGTAGATTAATATGGAAGGAGGATTAGATGACTGACTAGTTTTAGCTTGATTTCATTATTAGATCTAAATTTAGTTAATGTCTTGAATAGTAAACTTTGAATGGATTTTGTGTCAGGAAAACGTCCTCTAAATAATGTTGCGCCACCCAGCATTGTGTCTGATACCCATGTCACAATTGAGTTGAAGGCCTTGGATAGGATGGAATTGTTCTTTTCAGATTAAGTCAGGGCTTGGATGAGGCTTTTGGGAAAATGCAGCAAAGATGGTTCAATAAAGTGTGAAAAGAAATCAATGTGTGAAGATATTTTTGTTGAGTCCGCAGAAACACGTACATGGTAAGTCCAAAGTACGACAGATATTTAGCGAAAACTCTAGGATAAGTTCATCTGGCTGTGATTAAGTTGCAAGCTGGAGCGCTTGCTGCCTTGATGATCCACGTTTCAATTTTTTACAGTAACAGAGCATTCTTTGTAGTCAGTCAGTTTTAGTAATTTTGTGTCAATGGAATTAATTATCTTCCTTAGGGTTCAGAAAGGATTCGTTTATTCAAAAAGAAAGTCAGGAATCAAGTTTTGTGTGCCTTTTTGTGTCTTAACTTCTGCTTTGTGTTCCATTTTCAGGCCTTATCTGGGCCTGTTTCTAATCTAAAAGATCGCCCGAAGTGGAATTGTGATGGATTTAAGACTAGGCAGGCGCTAGGAAAGGACAGTGAAGTTATTCTACAGTAAGTTCTTATACATACTATTCAAAATTGATATTGTTCAAGGATCAGCCTGTGTGGAAATCTAAATATGCTCTGGTTTTCTTTGAAGTGTTCAGCCCTCTGTATTTGAAGATTGTGTTTATACGATCAATTTTATTAGAAAGATTGTGATTAAGTCTTTAAGTTTTGAAAAGATAGAAAAAATAAAATAAAAAATTCTTCACAATTTCTGCTTTTTCTTTTAAGTCATAATATGTGTTTATGCAGAATCGAGACAAACATATAAATTTGCATTTCAAGTTGCTACTGAATCATTGAAGTAATGTTCGATGTATTGTTGACAAGGTCCCTTTGACTTCTGCCTCCAATAGAGGTTGGTCTTTGTCTCATGGAAATCGTCAAGAAAGCTGTCAGTCTGGTCATGGCAATTAGAATGCTTATTTTTAAGCCTCTCCACCTCATGTGAGAAGAGATCATATTCAGGAATAATGGTCATATCCCATCAACCACTGTTGTGCTTCTCATAGCACATCGGACTACATTGGATGACCAAGATGTACCTCCTCTTCCATTTCGGACTGTAACCCATTTTAATTTTGGGTGTGTAACTATCTACTCTACTTTTCTATGAATTGTGATCTCTCCGTAGAAACAGTGGTCATATGTAATACTATTTTTTAAATAACTATATGACAGGTTGTGAATGACAAAATAATGTACCATACTTATTTTACTCAAATAATATACAGTAACAGATTTTGATATCCTTCCAAAAACAAGATAAATAAGAGCTGCATTGCAGCTGGAATCCCTGCCAAAAACAGTAAATGTTGGATTTGGCATTCAGATAAGTTGTGCATGTGTCTGTTATAGTTTAGTTAAGGGAAAGAGTTGAAGATCACAGCCAACTATGAGAGGTTTGGAGTATTTGAATTAAAGAGTTAGGAAGGGTGAAACTATTCCCAATTTACCCTTCTTAACAACCATTTTCTGATACTAGATGCCAACTTCGGAATTGGAGTCTGCACAATTACTTCGCCTGCATTAATTGTCCTAGGCAATTCAATGCTTCACTGTAGCACAGCTGTAAAATCTCCCATCATGCCCTTTTGCAAAACTTTCCCTGCTCTGCAGTCTGATGTCACATAGAAATAATGTAGAAAATATTATTATCTATCAAAACGAGAAGAATATTTCATTTAAAAATAATTAAAACGAATTATATTCCACCTTTGCAAAATCTAATTTTTCTTTTTCATGATTAATTAAATTCCATTTTTTAAAAATCTTTAACCTTTTGATTTAACACTACGGAAAAATATAGGAACAATTGCATGTATTATAAAGAAAAGCAGGGAGAAAAGAGGAGAAAGTGGTCACGACTCATGAGGCAGACACATGTACAGGCTGCTAGTTCTGAAGTCAAGAAGTTGCTGAAGAACCACCCTCAATTGTCTGACCCATTTTGGTGCCAAATAGAAAAACAATTCTGGGTTAAAATAAATCTAAATGAGATTACATTGAAATGTAAATCAGGTTATATCATAGCAAGGAAGGAGGAAAGAAAATAATAATTATGCGAGCTCAGGAGAAACAATCCAGCAACAAGGGCTACAGGGCAACTAAGTTGAGAACAATTGGATTGAACAGTTGCATCATTTCATTACTTCACTAGCAAGTCACCATTTCGTTCAATGCTGGCCAAGAATAAAAGTCTTTCTTTTCTATGTACCCAAATTGATATAAAATGCAAACAGAATCTGCATGTTCTTCAAACAACATCAATTATCTTCGACCCATGCCAAAGTTTTTAAGAGCAAGGAATAAATTTTTTTGAACATTTGCCAATGCATTTTACATCATTTGCACAGGGTTGTTGTTGTGGTTTCAAGTTTGGTGCTAGTTCATGCTAGTAGGAGACGATTTGGAGTTGTTAGATGCCAGATAAATTTCACTGTCTGAGCTTCAATGTTTGAGCACCCACAAACCCGCTTAAATTACACTACAAACTTGAGCATATGAACCCCTGTTTTGGAGAGTGAAAATCTCAATGAATTCTAATATCTGAAATTAAAATGTAGCAATCATATAAATAAATGAATTTAAGCTAAACTAACCACAAATCCAAATATAGACATTTTTCAATCCTAGACCTTGGTTCCCATTGGGAAGAACTTGAGCATCTCAGTGGTGGCTTGGGAAGCCAAAATTCCATTGAATTTCATTATCTGGATTTAAAACTTTTGAGTAACCCAAAAACATATCCACTATAACAACAGTGAGCAAAATTTGACATTAAACTTTACATATAATATTTCTTAAAGACCGAATAAATTCAATGTCTAGGAATGAACAAAACCCTGGGCATCTAAATGTATTTTTCTGTAGGAAAACATCCAAGTTATTCACCCTCTAAGCTCCAAATTACTTCCAAACACAGGACCAATTATCAGCAGATAAAGCCAGGTTCCAATTCTCATTCAACTTGCTAACAATTTCCCTTGAGTTAGCCTGCAAAAATGTAAATCTTCATAGTAGATATTTTTGCAAACACAGTACCATCCTTATTCAAACTCTTAGAGTTGAATTTTAGAGAAATACGAAACTTCACACCATAATGAGCTCCAGTCAGTATACAACGTATGGAAACATAGACAGGACGTGAACTGTTTGTCAAATGCCTCAAAGAGATGTTGTCCCACGGTTTGCAAAGATTGAAGATCCTATGCAAGAAGAAATGGTTGAAAAGGCGTTTAAACTATTAAGCAGAGCAGTGGCAGACTTAGTGCCAAAATTGGAAGTTTGAAACTCAGAAACAGGGTATAAACATTTGCCAAAGCATAAAAGAGGATTTTTTAATTGCAACTACCTCCGTAGGCATAAATGGAAGCAAATACATGTCGCGTGGCTTGTTTGATAGAACTGTAATTGCAGGATATGCAAAGATTATAATTATTGAAATGGTTTTAGAATCATCCAAACAAATCAAATGGCAAAAGTAACTTCAAATTCCTTGCCCCTCTTGTGTTTCTTCTTCTTCAAATTCCTTGTCCGTCTTGTGTTTCTTCTTCTTCAAATTCCTTGCCCGTCTGGTTAAATAATAGAGGAAACCCTCCAGCTGCAACGCTAGGAAAAAAAATGAATTTGTAAGTGGAAGTGAGCAATTGTGTAGGGGAAGACAAAAAGTTGAGAGAGGGATTGAAGGAGAATCAGCACCGGGTGAGTGTGTGAGTTGGCTGTGGAAAAGAATGAAAGGGGTCAGCATTGTGAATTTAATGTTTTAGATTTAAAGTGAATGTAAATTTTCTTATTGTACAATCGAAACTTTTACTTTGGAGCAGAGAGACTCTGTGAGGATGCATGCTTTGCTGTTTGTGTTGTTTTGTTTTGTTTTTGTTTTTGTTTTGGTTAGAGGAGACTATCCTCCTTGCATCAAATAATGTCTGAAAGAATTTGTTTTGTGTATAAAATGAGATTGAAAAATATAAAGAAAGTAAAAAAGTCAATAAAAGATGTATATGCACCACATCCTGACTGTAACATAATTACAATATTTAGTTCTTAAATCTTGCCGATATTAAAAGGCAGTTAATATTTAATGAAATGAGATTATTGTAATGATTTAGGACATGATTCACAAAGTGTTTTTAAATCTTGTGACATTGTTCTTTAGTCTAGATTTGTTGCCATGGAGATAAAGATCTGACAATATCTCTGCTTGGAGACCTTTATAGGAAAAGACAACTGTCTTAACTAGATAGCTTGGTAACATCTTTGAAAGATGTTCATTCTAAGCTTTCCTTATTTTGGCAGCCTGCTGAAATGAGGATTATGATATTAGAGCAGAACAACATTTCTATATGCATGCAACAATAACAATTTTATAAAATCTCATCAATTAGTAAGGAAATGCTTCTAAAACAATTTATAAAATCTTATCAATTAGCAAGGAAGTGCTTCTAAAACAATCTCAACTAATTTTATTATAGCAAGGAAATGCGATTTTACATCTGTGGTGTGCATTTTCTGAAACAACTTCCTCACATCAACATGAAATCTATTGTGCAACCCATGGCACTCCATGAGACAACATTCACCAGAGACATTTTTTCAAACACTTTGATTGCATCATCTATCCTCTTACATTTGGCATACATATCTATAAGAGCATTGCCCACAAAGCCATCTGAATCAACTCCTTACTTTCTATCAAAACAATGAATCTCTAATAACACACCATTAAAATATTTTTCATTCAAAATATGAATGAAAAATATGCAACTTATCTTGCACATATTTGAAAGCTAAATTTATGCAAACTAATTCTAACATTTTGATTGATTGAACACAAAGGATTAATTACTATTTAATTGCTTTAGCCTATGCTATAGTTTTAGTTTCCTGCCATGGTAGGAACTAATAACATTTTGAGACTTTTTTTTGATCTATAACATTTTGTTGCTCCAATATATTTGTACTAATGGTACCAACAACCGCAAGGGAAAGCAATATAAAAGCATGCTATCTAAACGCAGTTTGTGAAGGTTAGGGATTTGATTGTAGTA